>CALNXK010000161.1:312500-502500 GCA_942486035.1 Porites lobata
CCCATCGGCGAAATAGATAAAACAATCAAAGTCAGTGAACAAGCGCTTGCCATTAAATAACAGCATCAAATGGAGAGAGGATGAAATATTAACAAAACTTGTATTTTTACTTTCCAAATTTGAAAGCTTACTTTTGACACTGTAGCGATGTGCAGTGCAAAAAATCACACTATGAAATCTAGAAATGTCACGCGCGGTAACGTGACAAGATGTACTATCGTGTGACCTGTAAGAGTGCATGTTTTGCCCTCGGGCTATTTATAGCTTACATATGACTGGAAGAAATTATGAGATAAATTCATCATTTGTAAAGCAAGAGATAGTAAAAATTGCCATAGTTGTCTTCTAATCTCTTTCTCTCCACAATATCTAAGATTCGGAACGATTAACAGGACATTTTTAGGGTGCTACCAAGATTCGCAACGGTTAACAACGATTAACAAGGATGTTTGAAAAGAATCAGAAGGTCATTTACTTTTAACAACGAAATGGTGTTAACCGTTTCAATGCTTTGTTAATCGTAACATTATTCTATCCATGGAATTATTATAAAAAGTTAACCGATTTGTAGCAAACGAGGTTTCTGTAACCTTCATAGTTTAGCGAATTTTAGGATCTGAGAAGCAGTTTCCACGTGACGGGATACGTTTCCATATTGGCTTCACTATACGTCACTAAATAAACACTACGAACTTCTTTTCTTCTAAGAAAACCGTCATCCAAGTCTTTTCCTGACTCTTCTGAAAACTATAAATCACTTTCCACACTTTCCAAGCCTGCCAGGTTTGAACAACACGAAAACATGTAACAATGAGCACGCGTTCTACGGCTATCGCAAAATCTTACTGTTTTAAGAGGGTACAGCCAAAAACGTGTATGAGGTGGTACTTTTCTATGAGAAGATGGTGTGCCGTGAAACTTTGTGCTTAAAGGAGCTTCTGTAAAGTGCTTTTTATTGGTAGGTTTCCGTTTTGTCCGTGTTAATATTCTTGCTAAAAACGCGAATCACCTTATATACAATCTTGGACAAAACTGTTGAGAAAATTGCCTTCTTGGGGGTCATTTTTTTCTAAACTTCGTAGCCGACCCATTCTTCCCTCCCCTCTCCCCCTGGAAGCAGTGTTGTTGGGTCTTCAAAAGAAAGCCGGATCCCTAAGCATTTGTAGGAAGCAACTTTGAACTGGGGGAGGGGGTTTTCTTTACGCAAAGCCGTTGATTTAGAAGTAGTTTTGTTGCGTTAGGTAGTGCACATTAATGAAAACATTTTCTCAAGTAGTTTTGTCCAGGATTGTATTTGACTGGAAAAGTCGATTTTGAGCATTTAATGCGGGCACATAAATCTGTTCTTTATTTTTTCGTACAATTCACAGAAAAGTAGATAATTACTGGAAAATAAGTGACAACAGAGGAGGCGATGACAAGAAAATCAACTTGGATGTCTTTCTTGATTCAAGTAACCAATCGTGAACGTCTGTGAATTTCATTTTCCACGCAGGGTTTTTACGCGCGCTTTGAGTGCAGCGGAGCAGGCATACATTACGGTTTTGGCGGACGAGAAGGACGTCTCCGTCAAGGAGATTAGCCAGAAAACGGGAATTTCACCTGCTACGATTCGACCAACAAATAACACATGAAACTTTTGCTGACATTTCAGAGCGCGTGACCCATACTTTGAACAATTTTCCCATCGGCGAAATAGATAAAACAATCAAAGTCAGTGAACAAGCGCTTGCCATTAAATAACAGCATCAAATGGAGAGAGGATGAAATATTAACAAAACTTGTATTTTTACTTTCCAAATTTGAAAGCTTACTTTTGACACTGTAGCGATGTGCAGTGCAAAAAATCACACTATGAAATCTAGAAATGTCACGCGCGGTAACGTGACAAGATGTACTATCGTGTGACCTGTAAGAGTGCATGTTTTGCCCTCGGGCTATTTATAGCTTACATATGACTGGAAGAAATTATGAGATAAATTCATCATTTGTAAAGCAAGAGATAGTAAAAATTGCCATAGTTGTCTTCTAATCTCTTTCTCTCCACAATATCTAAGATTCGGAACGATTAACAGGACATTTTTAGGGTGCTACCAAGATTCGCAACGGTTAACAACGATTAACAAGGATGTTTGAAAAGAATCAGAAGGTCATTTACTTTTAACAACGAAATGGTGTTAACCGTTTCAATGCTTTGTTAATCGTAACATTATTCTATCCATGGAATTATTATAAAAAGTTAACCGATTTGTAGCAAACGAGGTTTCTGTAACCTTCATAGTTTAGCGAATTTTAGGATCTGAGAAGCAGTTTCCACGTGACGGGATACGTTTCCATATTGGCTTCACTATACGTCACTAAATAAACACTACGAACTTCTTTTCTTCTAAGAAAACCGTCATCCAAGTCTTTTCCCTGACTCTTCTGAAAACTATAAATCACTTTCCACACTTTCCAAGCCTGCCAGGTTTGAACAACACGAAAACATGTAACAATGAGCACGCGTTCTACGGCTATCGCAAAATCTTACTGTTTTAAGAGGGTACAGCCAAAAACGTGTATGAGGTGGTACTTTTCTATGAGAAGATGGTGTGCCGTGAAACTTTGTGCTTAAAGGAGCTTCTGTAAAGTGCTTTTTATTGGTAGGTTTCCGTTTTGTCCGTGTTAATATTCTTGCTAAAAACGCGAATCACCTTATATACAATCTTGGACAAAACTGTTGAGAAAATTGCCTTCTTGGGGGTTTTTTTTCTAAACTTCGTAGCCGACCCATTCTTCCCTCCCCTCTCCCCTGGAAGCAGTGTTGTTGGGTCTTCAAAAGAAAGCCGGATCCCTAAGCATTTGTAGGAAGCAACTTTGAACTGGGGAGGGGGTTTTTTTACGCAAAGCCGTTGATTTAGAAGTAGTTTTGTTGCGTTAGGTAGTGCACATTAATGAAAACATTTTCTCAAGTAGTTTTGTCCAGGATTGTATTTGACTGGAAAAGTCGATTTTGAGCATTTAATGCGGGCACATAAATCTGTTCTTTATTTTTTCGTACAATTCACAGAAAAGTAGATAATTACTGGAAAATAAGTGACAACAGAGGAGGCGATGACAAGAAAATCAACTTGGATGTCTTTCTTGATTCAAGTAACCAATCGTGAACGTCTGTGAATTTCATTTTCCACGCAGGGTTTTTACGCGCGCTTTGAGTGCAGCGGAGCAGGCATACATTACGGTTTTGGCGGACGAGAAGGACGTCTCCGTCAAGGAGATTAGCCAGAAAACGGGAATTTCACCTGCTACGATTCGACCAACAAATAACACATGAAACTTTTGCTGACATTTCAGAGCGCGTGACCCATACTTTGAACAATTTTCCCATCGGCGAAATAGATAAAACAATCAAAGTCAGTGAACAAGCGCTTGCCATTAAATAACAGCATCAAATGGAGAGAGGATGAAATATTAACAAAACTTGTATTTTTACTTTCCAAATTTGAAAGCTTACTTTTGACACTGTAGCGATGTGCAGTGCAAAAAATCACACTATGAAATCTAGAAATGTCACGCGCGGTAACGTGACAAGATGTACTATCGTGTGACCTGTAAGAGTGCATGTTTTGCCCTCGGGCTATTTATAGCTTACATATGACTGGAAGAAATTATGAGATAAATTCATCATTTGTAAAGCAAGAGATAGTAAAAATTGCCATAGTTGTCTTCTAATCTCTTTCTCTCCACAATATCTAAGATTCGGAACGATTAACAGGACATTTTTAGGGTGCTACCAAGATTCGCAACGGTTAACAACGATTAACAAGGATGTTTGAAAAGAATCAGAAGGTCATTTACTTTTAACAACGAAATGGTGTTAACCGTTTCAATGCTTTGTTAATCGTAACATTATTCTATCCATGGAATTATTATAAAAAGTTAACCGATTTGTAGCAAACGAGGTTTCTGTAACCTTCATAGTTTAGCGAATTTTAGGATCTGAGAAGCAGTTTCCACGTGACGGGATACGTTTCCATATTGGCTTCACTATACGTCACTAAATAAACACTACGAACTTCTTTTTCTTCTAAGAAAACCGTCATCCAAGTCTTTTCCTGACTCTTCTGAAAACTATAAATCACTTTCCACACTTTCCAAGCCTGCCAGGTTTGAACAACACGAAAACATGTAACAATGAGCACGCGTTCTACGGCTATCGCAAAATCTTACTGTTTTAAGAGGGTACAGCCAAAAACGTGTATGAGGTGGTACTTTTCTATGAGAAGATGGTGTGCCGTGAAACTTTGTGCTTAAAGGAGCTTCTGTAAAGTGCTTTTTATTGGTAGGTTTCCGTTTTGTCCGTGTTAATATTCTTGCTAAAAAACGCGAATCACCTTATATACAATCTTGGACAAAACTGTTGAGAAAATTGCCTTCTTGGGGGTCATTTTTTCTAAACTTCGTAGCCGACCCATTCTTCCCTCCCCCTCTCCCCCTGGAAGCAGTGTTGTTGGGTCTTCAAAAGAAAGCCGGATCCCTAAGCATTTGTAGGAAGCAACTTTGAACTGGGGGAGGGGGTTTTCTTTACGCAAAGCCGTTGATTTAGAAGTAGTTTTGTTGCGTTAGGTAGTGCACATTAATGAAAACATTTTCTCAAGTAGTTTTGTCCAGGATTGTAGGCTAAATAAGGGGGTGCCCCCCCCCCCCTCAGGTATGGTTATAATTTGGGAAATAGACCTATTCGGCTAACGCAATGTTGTACCCAATTCAAATCTCCTGGGGTTAAGATTCTTTGTGTATTGTATTTGCGTTATAATGTGGCATTCACATTTAAATGATATGGAAATTCCTGAAACAAAACGTTTTATTCCCAAAGGGTTTGAATTGGGTACAACATTGAGTTAGCTGAATAGGTCTATTGGGAAATGGGTCGTTTTGTGTCTATCAGGGGTAAGGGAGGGGGGCATTGGTATTGATATTAGGTGGTGGTTCAACAATCAATGTCTCCTGAAGCAGACATTACGGAATGGAAGCAAAGTTACTTGTTATTATTACTGCACGTTACCTTTGGTTCACCATCTAATATTCTGTCAACATCCACTGACTCAGCAGTCTTTTCTGGTGTTTCTTCTAATTCTGTTCTTTTAAAAATGTGATAGTCCTCAAAAAGCTGAGAACAGTTCAGTCAAATTAGTCATGACATGTACTGAAATAAATTTTATTTAAGTACATGTCATGTGGTGTAAATTAAATAACTCACAATTATATTTATTTACATTAAATTCACACCTCATCTTTCTCTAACTGCCTACGTGCAAAAAGGCCCCTGACAATGTGAAAGATTTGAACCCAGGGCCGAGTTGTTCAAAGTTGGGTTAAGATAACCCAGGGTTAGTGCGAAATTTGAATTCAGATTTGAAAGCTGAGAAAGCATTTCAGTTTTAATTCTTTTTGTCTACAAGTTGACAATTGGAAGCTCTAAAAAATAGCAGAGGAAACTATGCGAGAAAATGCTTCTGAACACAAGAAAAAGAAAGCGCTAATCGGCCTTCGAACAACTGGGCCCAGGAGTCATTTCATAAGTAAGTGAAGCATGAATGTCTGGGTGAGCATAATCCTGAATAGACTGTTGTTGACAGTGACTGATGTTTCAACAACCTGTGTGGTAGACATTTTCAGAGTCAAAGTGGGCTGTATCATGTCAGTTAATTGGTCATAAACTCTGGCTATTTATCTGATTGGTCAATCAAGTTGCGGTGTTATTGGTCATGTGTCAGTTAAGCTGTGATGTTATTGGCTATATCCCTACAATAGCAACTTTGACACCTAACTTGCACAGAGGAAAGTCAAACAATTGCATTCAGTCAAAAAGGCCAGCGAAAAACACAGAAAAAATAAGTAACTTTGAACAGAAAATTCCTATAAAAATCTTGTGTCACCACCCTCCTAGCCCCACATGCAGAAGTTCTTCGAACTTCGTCATGCGTTCCTTCCCCACGATCGGCTGCTGAAACAAGTGGTTAATTCCTTTCCCTTTTACTTTCAAGCAACTCAGCTATTATTACGAAAGGAATCCAATTTCATGATGCGGTGAAACGAAAAATGCTTTGCTGCGAATCAACTTCATGAAGTAGTGAAACGACCGGACACCCTTTGTTTCACATATTGAGAGGGAAACTATGTACCTGTGGGTATTTTACAATTGTAATTGGCCTTGCCATCATCGCTGTCATAGTTTAAATCCATTTATGTGCTGTTTGTCCCCATTTCAATTTTTCACTGTTTCAAGTCATAGCACTTGTAGAATTTCCCCTACCAGGAATTCTTGCCTAGAGTGGCAGAGAAGTCTTGGCTTGTCTAGTTTTCCCTTCTTGGTACATAATGCAGTTCCCGTTTTTAGCAATACGCGTTTGAACGACACAATGGTGATATTAAAATGGGTTTTGAGTAGATTTAACCAAAGTTAGGGTGGAAGAACTCACGTGTTTGTCATACACGAAACCATGCTTGAAGGACAACTGCTTCGCATCCTGTAGACTTCCACGTACTTTCACAGCCCAGATATTTCTATAATAATCTTGTGTAGAATCTAGCGTCCCAATCAAATATATTATCCAAAGGAAAGAACTTAAAATTTTTGTTTTCGCGACCGCCATTCAGATAGTAACTTCCCGTCGCAGTCGTTAATGACGAACTTGGTAGCCTGGCATGTTCCCCAACAAATCGTTGGGGTATCCGTATCCTAGAATGTTATAAAATGTAAGGAAGTACGTACCGGGATTTTTGTTTCACAGAATGAAGGCCAAGGCTGTGCTCTAGCAGAGTCCGGTGGCCTGTGGCGCCTAACTTTTGTTCTCGCGCGACTAGAAAATCTTAGCTTTTTCATAGAAATCATATGCTGGGCACACTGAATTTTACAAGTTCAGAGCACTGGGCTCCCTTCAATTTTTCTTTGAGCACAGCCTTGAAGGCTATCAATTATTAACTGAGCAATCCGGGGACGTATTCCCGGGAATTCGCAGTGAAGTATGTTGTTCGGCTTTCCAAATGCTTACTGTAGATCCTATTTCAGATCAAAAGTAAGGGAGTACTCCCCTAGGGATTTTGGTTGTCATGGCGATAAACACAATCAATAAGTCAAATCCCAGTTTCGCGAGCGAGACGGGACCTGGGAACAATTCGTGATAAAAAACGCACAATCAAAACATCGTACTTGCAGAGTTTTCCGCTATGGAACACGACAGATTTCTCTCTTCTGATTGTACTTTTCTTGAAATGTCTGTCCTCCATAGCGAAAAGGGTTCATTAGAGGACTTCAGGAGGAGGAAAGTCTCACAGCTAAAGGAATTTTTACGAAATCGTGTTCTGAAAAAAACCGGAGCTAACCGGGACCAAGGACGAACTTGCTGCGTTGGCTTTCGGCGCGGTGCTAGGCCTTTCCCTATTTTGCTCGTAAAATGCTGGAAAGTTGCTCACTGGAATGCCAAAGAGTTGCTAACATTGCCAAAAATCCAAACAGTTGCTACCTAAATTTCAAAAGTTGCCACCTGAATTTCTTGATATTTTTATATAAACGTTATGTATCGGTCAAATCGAAGCTTCAACATGCCCCCCCGGGCAACCCCCCGGGCATTTGACTTTTTTGAAAATTATTGTTCAAATTCCCCCCTACCCGGGCCAAAATGCCGTTCAAATGCCCCATACTGGGGTCCATTCATATGATCAAATGCCCCCACCCAGGGGACATTTCACAGGGACAAAAATGACAGAAGGTTGGCGGAAACGCCTTCAGTTGTCGAACAAAATCTTTATAAATATAACAAAAACTGAGAAACACTGTTAGCGTATTTATTACGAACAAAAGTCTCGTGCAAAGCGGCGGAAATCGCTGCTACAAGGTCACTGAATGCTCAGCTTTTCTTCGTCATGCAACATACAATCATCGCTCACCTTATTAATTAACATACTTGCAGTAGGTCAAAGTAGTTGACCTGAGCTTTTTATTTTATTTTATGTTGTTGTATTGAATCGCCGGTATAGGTATTGTATTTCATTGTAAACACAACAATAAAATACATTCATACATTCAAAGCCTGAATCCAATATTAAAAATTTTAAAATTTAAATACTTCAAATACACCACAAAGCTTGTTTAAGCCCTTTTCTCGTAACCAATTGGCCACAAAGGCACAACCTTTTCCACGAAAATCCTCTAACACCGCTTCCCCCATAGCTCGCCAAGCCAAAGATGTTTCATGAAATCGAGGGTGCAGTTCAAATTCCCCACCCCTAAAGCATGGGGATCAAATTCCCCACCCCCTGGAAGACTCTGATAATCAAATTCCCTCCTCCCCGGACGGCAAAGGTGTCAAATGCCTGGGGTATGCCCGGGGGGGCATGCTGAAGCTTCGATTAGACCGATACATTAATTAGAAGGTTTATTATTCGTTCTTTTCAAAAATTACTAGCATCGGTCAGGGAAAATAGCTGGAAACCTAGCTGATTTTAATTTAACAACAAAATTTAACAAATGAACTGATAAACATTCAAGAAATTCGCATGAATTGAAGTTTTCTACGAAATCGTTGACTTTTTCGTGGTTGATATGTGCTCTAAACCTATATTTTGCTCCAAAGTTGCTCAGCAAAGTTGCTAGCAACCTCGAATAAATTTTAAAGGCAAAATTTACTCGAGGTTGCTAGCTAGAACAGCAAAAAGTTGCTCCAAACGCCAAAAGTTGCCCAAAAGTTGCCGAGCACAATCGGGAAAGGCCTGTTCGGTACCGAGCAGCTGTCTGTACCTGTAAAACTAACCGCCGAAGAAGAAATTGTACAGAAGCAACGACAATGCAAGAGTCTTCTTGACATAAATGGTGGGGAGTTGTCGGATCCATTTACGGAACTTGAAGGCAACTGGATCGGCGAAGAGGAGGGAATGGAAAAATGCCCACCTATTTTCCAGATACAAATAGCGGAATTTATACTAACAGCCGACCAAGGATGCGATCTTGGCAAACGTCTTCTTAGTTTTTATAAAGAGGGAAAAGCGTTTAGCTATTTTGATTCACAGTGGCTAAAGGAAGTGTTTTTTCATCCCATTTCAGACAGTCATGAACTTTGCTTCCTGAAATCTGAGTCAACACCTTTGCAAAAAATAGGCAACGTACCACTCAAGATTTGGGTTTGCGTTAAAAAGCTAAATGGTACAGTGGAGAGAGCGTATTGCAGATGTTTTGCCGGGTAAGAGATTAATTTATGTGTACGATAAAATGCAGAACTATGGGTTTGACTTTTTGTTTCTCTTTAAGTTTGAGATCAACTTGTAATCAAGTGGCAGCTGTGTTGTCTAAAGTGGAGCATGCCTTGAAGAATGGTTTGACACTTGCTAATTCACCAACGTCAAGAGAATGTGTCTGGAACAAGTATGGGGCAAAAAAGAAGGCGTGGAACCCAAGAGGATCAGTGAAATGGAAAAAGCCTCACCACAGCAAGAAGGGTAAGTACATAATGAAATGCTTTGGTTCGAGTCTGATTTTGAGTTTACAGACTAGTGTGAAAAACAAACAAACAAACAAACAAAAAAAACAGACTAGCTGGTGAAATTGGGGCTTAAGAGCAAAGGTACCCTTTCCTGAAACTGCCAGTTTAGGTGGGTACATCACATGAGGAGTCTTTGAAACAGGATAATAAATTACTTTTGTTCTTATAACATTCCTCAAAAGTAGCTTCTATTTAGTGCTTGTGTTCCTGTCTTGAACAGGTTAGTTCATGTTACTGTTTATTATACGTTTAAGGAAAATCCAAACTTACAAATCCTGGTACAAGACTGCTGTTCAAAGTCAGCAAAGCAGACAGTCACTACTCCACTGAAAAAGAGCCAAGCTTGGACTATCTGGTAGGTGTATTTTATGGCAGTGCTCCTGATGCATGTTCCTTCTTGTACAGAAGCCCTCCTCAAGCTAGCCCTCCTCAATACCCACCAGAAGCATCTTGAAAAAAGCATTGATGTGGAGACATCAACACCAGTACCATTAAGCTCACCTGAACTTACATCAAGGTGAAAACTGCAGAGGAGCTCATTCAAAATTACCAGAGCTCTCTTCTAAGGATTTTGTGGATTATTTGTAATGCAAAATAAGTATTTTGTTAGTGCAAGCCCTGATTCAGTAGTGCACTGTAAGTCGTCGTTGTTGTGGTGAAGGAATATTAGAAATTAAGTGCCCCTAAAATGTTGCAAACCAAATTCCCCCTGAGGATAAGCTGAGTTATCTTGGAAAAAGTGCAGTAAATGACAAAGTTACTCTTGTTAGCAGCAATCCATTTTTAGCCAGGTACATGTACAAACCCAAATGGGTGTTACTGGTAAGAGATGGTGTGACTTTTTGGTTTACACACTTGACAGTGTGTACTTAGAGAGGATCATGTTTAATCAGCGGGGGTGCAGGCTACAAATTTTAGATGCAGCTGAAAGTTCTTTTAATAATCACATTGCTCCAGAATTAGTTCATTGTAACACATCTGGTAGCTTAAGTGTGAATGCAGCAGAAAAAAGGCTTAAAAAAGTAGTCTGATTCCTCCTTTAGCAATGACTGTCTTTGGATAGCAAGACAAAAATTTTTCCTTTTGTATCTCACAGGCTAACTTACATTTTACTCACTGTATGTATACCTGGATTTTTTAAAACTGGGTTAGCAAAAAAATCAACTCATTCTACTACTTAGCAATTTAAAACAACAAAACTCATTCAAAGGCCGATTAAAAGCCTTTACCTGACACCGGGCAGTTAGTTAGTGGTTCCTCCAAACATTTCAACGAGTCCAAATTTAGAGCATTTTGTAAATCTCTGACACTGCACTTGACGGGATTTTTTTTTAAATCGCACCACATAATCTTCATAATGCTGTATATATAGCAGGATTGTTGAAAACCGGGTCAGCAAAAATATCAACCCATTCTACTACTTGGCAATTTAAAACAACAAAACTCATTCAAAGGCCGATTAAAAGCCTTCATCTGATGCCGGGCAGTTAGTTACTGGTTCCTAGAAACATTTCAACGAGTTCAAATTTAAAATGACACAAATTTTAGAACAGTTATTCAGTAATCTGACTCCGTTTCAAACCGGTGTCATTTCAGTCCAGAAATTTTGAGTGAACTGAATTCAAAAAGTGCCTGGTTAAAGGAGCTGTGTCACGAAATTCAGTCAAATTAGGAAATTACAAAATGCCCATTAAGTTAAGAGAAACAAAAAAAAAATAAAATAAAACTCTAAAGGAAGGTTAAAATAACATAGCAGAAACAACAAATGCCATGGATGGGCAAAACTGAGGAAGACTGAAACAGACGGAAATTAAGGTTTTTGAAAACTGTTCAGCCTAACAGTTTTTCAAAGTTCACCCCTGCTGCTTGCTACATTTTTGAAGGTACAGTAATAATGTTTCAATAAAGAAGCATCTTCATAGGCCAATAATGCAATTTTATTGAAAAAAGGGCAACTAAAAATCAGCAACAACAATGAGTATACATCTTGAACACTATTAAGTAATGGTCCAGATAAGAGGGAAAGGACCAAAACGCAGTGAACACGTCGGAATGCAAAAAGGTGCTAACTTTACTATTGTCTCTACTAAGGTTCTGATTGGTTTAAACATCAAATTTTACGATATCTTCGCAAAGCAGCATGTACATCAATCCTTTTTTTTCTATCCAACTTTCTTATAACAAAATCTCGTCTGAGTCTAAGTAACACAGAAATCGTATGTGCGGATCATGTAAAATTGTGAACATTTCTTGGCCATTGTTTGCAACTCTTGTGATTGGTCGAAATGTTTTAACACAAAAATACACCCTTTAAAAGTGGAGTTTAAATACATTTTCTTTCGTAAACAGCCTTTTTGTAGATTTATGCACTCTCTGCGTAAAAATGAAAACATTTCTATGTGAGGAAAGCGTATTGCGCCACAACAATAGAAATTGCTTTCCTTCTTACCTGGATCATTACTTAATAGTTTATGGTATTACCCTGAGTTTTCAATCCATTTAACATGTAGAAAATATTGTTGTAAACATGCACTTAGGAGGCTAACAAGACATTCATGAAAAAAATATACATATATAATGCAGTGTTGAAGGTTTAAGTACTGTAAATCCAGTTTACAGGCTAAAATGTGTAAATTCTTAGCTGCATTTGTTGCCTTCCACAGCACTGCTTGAACTTGGTAGTTAATCTCCTTTCTATTTTTTGACTGAACCTGTCAAAGAATGATAATCAATCAACAACTGAAAATTTGCTCTACATTATGGGTTCTGCGAATAACTTGTAGGTTCACAAGTGGAGTCGAATTCGGTCTGCAATCATCCATGTTCAAGTGTCTAACAAACTCAGACAACTGTGTACCGGGAGTCCGATTTTGAAGTTCTGTTAGACAAATTAATCATAACTTTCACAAAGTTGGTGATGTTTAAAGCATTTATTTAAAAAAATTAAAACACAAGATAATCAGACAGCTTTTGCTGGCAGTGAAAAAAAATCATTCAAGAGTGGGTGCAATGCCATGTTGTCTTGGGAAACCTAACCATTTGGTTCATCAAAATCTGTCACAAGATTTGACTTTAATTTCGGTCCTATTGAATGCAGTTTTGACTGTGTCTCATTGATATTCATTTTTTTTTTATTGTTTGAGACATACAGAGTGACTAACACTAACATCTCACTAGGTGACTAATCTATGTCTCGTGTGGATGAAATTAGTTTGAGGACCGATTTATTTTCAAGCCGTACTCAAGTATTACAAGAGGTAATTTTTCACGCAACTCTTTCCAACAACAGTTTAAGGGATAAAATGAATGGTGGGCCATTTTTTTTCTGTTCAAAATAAAAATCTTCGTATTAAAAAAGATCAGAGATTGATTACTGACTTTTTGATTTATGAATGCCTCCACTTGACTGGACCGGAAGTTAACTTTGCGTTTGACGTCTGAAAGTTTCTTGAGCTTTTCTGCTTGGTTCTGAGATTGTTTCAAGTTCGATTGTATATATACATCCAGATACGTACTATACTGCCTTGTTGTTTTTGTTTTAACTGAATGGTCATCGTGAAATGTTACCTCACGCAGCATTCCATTGCAAACTGGTCCAGTCAACTGGAGCCATCGATTGTACGAGAGCAGCTATTGAGTTTCCTGGATAATTGTAGAACATATATTAATTCACTGCTGATCTGAACACCAGCTTTTGTGCCCTTTCAACCCATTCACTGAAGTTTGCTATGTTTTTTTTAAAAATAATATTTGGGTTCCTTTCCCAGTTCAAAACAAGTGTTTACTTACATCATCACATGTTTAAGCACTTTGTTTAGACTTCAAGATCAGCGCAATCCTACAAGTACTACATGTACGTGCTCTGTTGTCCAGCTAAAGTCAGGAGATGAAATTTGATAGCAGCTCGTAATATGTTAAAAAAGGTCTACTTCACTTTTGTTAACACCATGTTAGAGTTTTTTGCAAACTACACATTTTGTTACATCACGAGCACATTTGCCAAGACCAAAAAGCAAAAATAATCGCGATGATAGCTTTGAGATGCACCATTTTGATGAAGGCAGACCCTGTGGTGGGCCTTCGTGCACATCGCTTGTTCAGCGGTCGTACATGCTCATGCAAAAAAGACCCCTGTTTAAACAGTCAAAAAAGAACCTGAATACAACTGATTTAATAAGGCTTTACAGTCAACTCTCTCTAAGATGGACACCTTTGGGACAGGCACTAGCTGTCCATCTTAGAGAGATGTCCGTCTTACAGAGAGTCAAATAAAGGGAGGAAAGAAAGGCAGGGACCAACTCTAGGTGTCCATTTTACAGAGGTGTCCGTCTTATAGAGGTGTCCGTTAAGAGAGAGTCAACTGTATTGAGTGTGATGCTCTCTCTTAAAGAACTACAGTGACTCTACAGTGTAATCAAGCACACTATAGAACAATTTGCAGTAAATAAAGTGAATGCAAATTCATATGATACTCGTGAAAGTGCAGTTTTAGCGATGCAAGCATAAGCATAGCATGGTCCTCAACAGAGACGCATCTGCATAGCATAAGAGATTATGCGTTGGTGAGGATGGCCTTAACAGAGGCATAAGAATAAAGATATGAATAAAACATAAGCTTAAGCTGAGTTAATTAAGCTGTTAATTAAGATTTCTGTACGGCCCCATTCATATATAAGGCTTGCAGCAGCCATTTCATACTATTTCACACAAATAGCTTATGTGAAGGGAATCAAAACAGAAGACTTAAGCTTACATGTAAGCAGCACGATTAGCAGGATTAGCTCAGTCGGTAGAGCACTTGACTACAGAGTGGGAAGTCGCGGGTTCAATTCTCGGGACTGGACCAACACTCAGGGTCTTAAAATAACTGAGAAATGAAGGTACTCCTTTTGCACTGCAAATGGCTAGACCTTCGCACGGCTCGGATGACCACGTCAAATGGCGGTCCCGTCTCCCGTAGGACAGGAGACGTTAAAATAGTGTCCCCAATTAGTAGTTTCGTGCTAAACACATTGACACTCAAATAAAGTGCTTTTTTTCTAAGCTTAAATGCATAAAATATAATCTGAATATGGCTGCATGGAAATCTTTGCTTACCAGGTACATTGTACAGTATATATATGAGTTTCTTGTTAGCTTTAATCTGTTATAATGCTTCGCTACAGATAAATATCGTACCTCACTGTAAAGACTGGTCCATTTTCTGCTTTGATTTAGCCGACGATCTTGTTCCCTGTAGAATTAAGTTCGCAAAAACTCGCTTCGGGTTCGTCACGCAAAAAAGGTATTCCTCTCCAGGAATGATTGCGTGACGAACCCGTAAGAACGTCTGCATGGGAGGCTAGAAAACCACACGATTCAAAAAAGTGTTGTATAATTTGTAAGAAGAAGAACAAAAAAAGGCAATCTATTGATAAATTAACGCTCCCTTGCAAATATGACTGCCTGAAAAGTCCTGATTCTTTTCAAGGAAAACGTCTGTTCAAGTTCGAAAACATCATGGCGCAAAATTTTTAATGTACGTTATGTAACTGAACTGATATGTCCCAAATTGTGCCCAGACCTCGACCGACGAAAAGTAAATTTTGGTTGCTATCGACTCCATCGTAGATCATCGTACAGCGACAAGGAATTTCATATTGGTTAATTTAACCCTCGGACTTACACGCAAATTCATACCTCCACCGTGGTACAAGACGGGGGGGGGTTGATGGAACCCCTCCCCAGAGTTATGTTGCAGTATTTCGAAACGATTTTACCTTCAGCGGAAAGCCTTTGATCTTCTCAACAAGATGAGGTATATTTTATGGATGGTGGCGCTGCTGGAGGCCTGTGATGTCACTCACAATGGTCGCCATCTTGGATTTTACTAAGAATTAGAAATCAGGGGAAAACCGCGAGAAATGGTAATTTTTTGTGCTTAACATGTAAAGTAACACATGAAAAAGCACTTTGCATCATTTCATCCACAAGCTTTACTTTTTGTTGAAAGAAGTTGAAAAAACATGCATTTTCACTCAAAAATGGCTTGACCACCTGCTACTTATGACGTCATATCTCGTAACCATAAAAACTTATCTCAAGATGCGCGCGAGGGATAAACAAACAGCTACCGTGAAAACGTCAGATGCTGATTTTTTATAGTCTTGGAAAAAAATATAAAAACCTCAAAGGCGGGTGGCAACCAACCCATTCAATGAACGTAGCTTCTTAGTCAAAGCCAGTCAATGAAGGGGAATATCCTACTGCTTTGAGCAATAAATAAGTTAGCAAATCTAATCCAAAAGCAAGCGGTATAAGAACCGAACATGTGTCTACGTGTAGCCGACACCTAAGCATTCCGCCCCACGCGAGAAAAACAACTTCTGGAACCACGACTGGGTATGCATGGCCTGGCTGTGCCAGGCTCTTAGATAGTAGGAACGTGGAGAAAATAAGGTCAAGGGGAAATAGGGCGGGCGTGATCTGGGGAAGAGGGCGGCAGTGGAAAAGCCTTCTCTCTTCGCAGCCTCCGTGCAATTTTCTCATCAGCTTTCACGATCTCTCTGCGCATTACTATCTTGGAGACTGGAACAGGCTACCATTACCAAACAACCCAAATTACAGATCTAAATTAATAACAAAAATAAAGTAAACCTATTCTAAACATTGTTTTCCTGATTTATATTTTTCGTTTGTTTGTTTTTGTAATGGCTTTGTCCAAGGACAATTGGCACACCTACCCAGCTTACCGTTGCTACGAGCAATTCATCAGTGCTGGTAAAAAATTCAAGTTAAACCCATACCCTTTTCCTACAATAATAGGTGTCAATATAAAAAATCACAAATTATCAATCTTCCGTAGTTTGATGCTAGCACTAGAAATGCTGATATTCGAGTTTTAGAGCCCATTCTCGGAGCAGGTCAAAGCGAAACGAGAAACGAGAAGAAGCGAACATAAACGTGCGCGCGCGACGTTCGCGACACGCCGGTTTAAAATTCACGCTGGCCGTTATGTTTTGATTATCCCCAAAAGTTGAAAACTTATGTCCTTTCCAACCTCTTTTGTTTTATGAGGGGAAGGAAAGGTGCAATATTCAGCCAAACTGTCTTTCCTTTAACTGCCTGCTTAAGCCGCTGATGTTCATAACCATTGTGAAGAACACAGAATTCCATATTTTCTGGACAAGATGGTTTAGAATATTTGTCCAAATCTGAGCTGATGTTCAATCGGGTCTTGTCCACTTTTAAAACGCACGCAAAATAATGCTTTTCAGCGCAGCTGGTCACGTGCCATCTCTCCTCAGCCGAAAGAATGACGCAAGAGGAGTAAGTGATTGGTTGCCTCGGTTCACCCTCAGCCCAGGTAAATACAGCTGTTTTCATGAGTTTTGCATTGATTTGATCAGCGCTTGGAATAGCAACTCCACACAATAAATACTTCTTAAAATCCAAAATTGTTCCAGCCTTCTTTGGTCCGTTCCAAAATGGTCCGTAGTTAGTGCTATCGCTATAAATTCTAATGATCTCGTCACTTTTTCCAGCTGCTGAGCAGTCGTTAAGCTGTGATAAGAAGCCTTTGACATTATAGCCTTGGGTCCAAAATTGGCTGTGAACATATTGTCCTGAACGATCATCTGGATCAATAAAAATCACCGTTTTCTTTAAGCGCCGCATTTCTCGCATGCTCGGCCATCTTCCTGAAAATTTAACTTTCAAATCACTTGGTGTCAGCACCTTATTTCCAAAATAGTCTCTAATTAACTTGTTTATTGTCGATTTATCGTGGGGGTTTGTGTGATCATCGAAGTAAATTTGAATTATTTCATTTCTGTTCCTTGGCTTCTGAGTCCATTCCTATATTTCACTCATTCCCTCTGTTAACTCCTTGTCCCATGGCGAGCAGCCTATTTTAAAATCCCCGTTGCCATGGCTCATACGAATCTTACCAAAACAATTCCACAGGTCAATTTCAAGATGGCGCACACCCACGTTGAGCTTGTCAGTAAAGCTGAATTCCTGCTTGGCTACTGAGATGCAGACTTGGTCATCTTTTACCGGCCATTGGCAATCGTCCAAATCACCATAACCGCTTGCTCTATTATTAAAAGCATTATGAGCCCCCAGAAATTGCACACGATTAACAGGGATGTCGATTTGAAGTTCTCTTTGAGTCTTCAAGGCGTATTGAAGCCAAGATGAAATCCTAGCGGTACCTTGAAGGCAAATTCCATGAAATCCGCAGTTAGAGCAGTTCCCACATTTACTAAGCTGATCGCACTGAGCTGTATTTCCATTTCGATGACGCAGAGATCGGTTGTTTTTTCCATCCTGTGATCGAAGGTGAAACTTCATGCCACCAGTGCGGCTTTTACGGACGTAGACGCTAAGATATCTATCCTTCAAAGGTCCCTGTTCAATCTGATACAAAACATGTAGCTTGTAAAGCACTGAAGAAGGCGACCGGGTATTTTTCGCGCAGTCTAGAATTCTTCTAAGTTTTATAATCTTAATGCCACCACTGTAACGTTGAATTCCAAACTCCGCGGCCTCGTTTAAAATGAGGGCTTCCTGCTGCGACAGGTGTTGCTTGTTCAGTTTGTTGAGCACTTTCTCCAGTGCTAGATCTTTCTTCTGGACTGGATCTCGTCGATTTAATCAAGTTGAAGTCGTTATCCGTATTGTAGAAACGAAGAAAAACGATATAGCAATGTTGAAGAAGGAGACCAGACCTCTGACGTCTAAAATACGGTCAAAATTCATTTTTGATTTCTGAAAATGCAACTATAAACTCAGCCTTTTTTTATAGCAGGTGGTAAAAGTTACCTGACCCCACGAAAGCAAGGGTGACATTCGTTTACAGGTACTAAACAGTTATTTTAAGTGCAATGGTTTTCAAGCCCATCAGACTTCTTCGTAATATCAAGTGCACATAAATTTGCAAAGCTGTTCAAATTAGTACGTAAAAATAAACTTTGCAAGACATACACACGACACCGATAGGACCCAAACAGAGCGGGGTCGTAGCCGTTTTATTTCTCTGAAATTGATTTGGCATACTTAATATCTATAAATCATTTTAAAATATCAATGCAAAATTAAAAGAAGTAGACGCGATTTTGTTTGAAATGTAGGGTCCACTTAAGCACTAATTTTGCAAAAATTTTACCATCAGTAAGATCGGGTTGTTCCATGTTATTGCCGAATGATAGCTGTTGTTATTCATAAAGTTCCGTAGCCATCATGTTATCATAGGTCAATGGACCTTTTTTTAATAACAAAGCCACCTTAACTGAGGTCAGAAGTGCCTATTTTTTTCTGCCGCTCTGCGGTAAAAGCCTGCATGGACTTTTACAAGCGCAGTCATCGATAAATCCCGTTGACTCGCCTTGCCCTTGATTTCTATTGTCATTTCAACTGTAAATATATCCGAAATAAGCGTTAGCATTTCAAAACATGTTTTTTTTCCTCCAAAGCGCTTGTGTTTCAAAGAAACGACGGGCTCTGGCGACGAGAAGTCCGCGATCTATGACGTGCCTCCGTTTCCGAGACTTGATCCATTCAAAAATCGAGTGTCTTTCAGCTAAATGCTTCTCGCTGGTTAAGTTTACGTTACGTTCGCCTTACGTTGAACGCAATGACAAATAGGTCAATCCTTTGCTTTAAAAAAGCTTATTGAAAGACATGAGTGCTTTGGACAGGGAATACGTCTCAACCCAGAAGCTATCAGGGAATTTCTCTAATCGTCCATCCTTCCGCTAGACTACTTCTGGGCTGCCGGGTTTCAAGAGAATCAAATCGACCTAGGAGGCGGGGGAACGGGTTGGGAAGCGGCGAGAAAAAATATAAATAATATTTTATCAGAAACACTTGTGAAGACGCTGCAAACTGTTTACTATCCATGTGGTCAAGAATTGAGGGGAGAATTCTGGATAATGTGAAACCCTCCATGACTTTCGCGATCTGACATACCAACGAACTCTCTGGTCTTAAAAATCGTTCTCGATACTGTTGTTGGCTTCTGCCGGGTGTGAAGACAGGCAGTTTACAATCCTGCATTCGCTACTTTAGAAACGAGAAGAGAACTGGAGCCGAAATATGTCCCGCAATTGTTTCTGGGATAGCTACTGGGGACGCACAGGTCAGCTATTGGTCAATTTTTTCCCTTTCTCCTGTAACAGTCCCAGAAGTCTTTGCAAGGGTTAACTCGATCCACTTTCCTTCCAGTGTCTAAAGTGTCGAATTCGACAAAGGTGGGGATAGACAAACGCCACGAACTGTAACATCTAAAGTGAGGCATTCGGGGCGGTGGGATCGGGAGACTAAAAAAAATCGTGATTAGCTTTAGCTGGTGTTCCCACGAATTAATAACAGAGTTCTATGAAGCCTCTCCTTAAACGAGCAAGGCTGCCGTCATTTTGAAGCAAAAGATCTGCAAGATGTTCCTATCTCCGTACAATTTTTTCAAAAAAAAAAATTAACGAACAATGTAACAGAATTATTTAACTTTAAAACACCGTTATTTGTGGGAAACATCATGGAATTTGGTCAATACTATGGATCATCTTGGCTGAAAAAATCAAGAAATCAAGTGGTCATAACATCTTCAGGATCATTTATAAGAAAAGTTGAGTTAAGCAGTATTTTAGAGAGCACTATAAGCCAATCATAATTTTTGATTTCTTCCACGATTGTAAATAGCTTTTGAAAAGTGAATTACATCCTTTCATTTATTATGTGTTGTCTATCGTATTTTTAAAATTAAATTTTATTTTTGTCAATATAATAACAACAACAACAACAACAACAAAAATAATACTAATAATAGCCGAATTTTCGAAAACATTCCTCGAAAAGGCCCAGACTGTTTGCATAGAAATCTGGCAATAACCAACCAGGCCTGAAGAGAGTCACCTTATGGCTAAGAGCTGAATTTCTATCACCCAATCTTGCTTTAACACTTGGTGGTGACAAGAGAAACTTATCACATCACAATCTATCTATTTATAGTGTCTCCAATTACCTTTGATCTTAAACAGAAGACACTCAGGCTCATTCGCTTCTAACCCAAGCTATCAGCTTTAACCCGCTTGCAAGGGTAACTCTCGCACAGGCTACCCTCCCTTCTTTCAAACAGGCTCTTAGATCCCGCGAAAATTAGCAGCAATAAGGTAAATTTAGGTCTTCACTATTTTATGGTACTTTTCTGTATAATTTTAAACAACACTCTGATGCCATCTGACTAGTGTACAAGAGTCCCTTTATGTTTCTAAACGCAAAAAAACGTATATCTTTACGATCCGTGTCTTCACGAGAATGATGTGGCGATTAACACAAACGGGTTTTTGTCGTAAACGATCTGCAGAGTGAACAAGCAGGTAAACGGAAGAATAGTGGAAGCCGCGGACAAAAACGCTTGTACACGGATTTATGTGGACATGGGCTAAAGCAATGTAGGTACAAGTCTAGGATGGTCCAGCTTCTTTACGCCCGTTGCTCCTTGCTTCTGCTAATAAATTAGTATCTCCTCCTGCATAGTTACCACCTTTATGTCTACCTCCTTCTTCTTCTTCCGCCTTTTTTCTCTTTTCACTTTTAAAATTGCACGAGCGGAGTAAATCACCAACACAACAACAACAACTCCCGAGGCGGAACCACCAGTAATGATAAGAATCATCTTAAGATCGTCTACGGAAAAAATCACACAAAACAAGGGTATCGTTAAACAAGATGAATCACTTTCATAGCGGCGGACTCAACTATTGCGAGGAACTGTCCAAAAGGCATTCAGGATAACAACGTCACCTTGAGACGCAAAGCGACCGATTCAACGACAGTAGTAATGTGGAAAAGTTGATTTGCACACACCATAAGGTGCGCGTTCATGACAACACAGTCTCCAAACTGTAAAGAAACCCATTTGCTCCACTGAATTTTTTCTGAATACTACGCGCGAAATGATTGGTCGTTACTCATGATCTGTCAGAGTAAATACACGCGAATGACTTCACAGAAAAATTGTATTCCCTGCTTTCTCGAAAGTAGCGTACAGTTTACAAGATGTTTGCGTTACTCCCCGGGGGGTACTGCCATATATGGGCTATATAGGTATGTGCCGCTGTGAAGGGTATGGTTTTCAAGCAGTTTACTCTAGGATAGGGTATATAAATCAGAGCGTTTGGGTCTAGAATAGGGTATCATTTTTCAGGAAACTGATCAGTTGGTTGAAGATTTTATCTTGACTAGGGATTGTGGTATATGGTTTTGTTTTGACCTAGACTGTGCTAGTGACCTCAGTAGTTTCTGGAAAACAGCTACTCTAGGATAGGGGGGATTTGGGGAGTTTACTCTAGTATAGGGTAGAAAATTCAGCTGAACTAGCTCTGGTATAGGTCAAGGGTTCCAGGGTCCCACCCAGAAATTCCTAAAGTCCCCCCCGGCATTACTCATTATTTTTACTGAATTAAGCAAGCAGAGGCTGCCACGAAATTTGCTCTTGGCGACTTCAAAACATTCGTCAACCAACTGCAACAAATCGAGCTCTACTTTTCTGTTCATTGTATGAAGCAAAGAAAAAAATGCGATGTGTTCGTTCAGTCACAGATCAGAGAAAATGGCGTCAAAATGAGGTAAGAACATCAATGGTTCAGGCCGATCACCACACTTTGAAGTCATTTGCTGTCTTTCAGTGAACAGTCGCAGGACAAGATAGAATCTTTTACTTGAATGGAAGCCTTTAGGGGTTTGCTACACATTTAAGAAGGTAATGCCGCTTCTTCAGTGCTAAGCAAATATCCTCTGCGTACCCATAACTTAGTTGTCGCCGCTAAGCCGTCTATCGTCTGTTAATTGACTGTGTTTTAAAACATTTTTTCCCTTGACCTTACTGTAGCATCGATCGAATTGGTCATGTTTCGAATAGAAAACGACAAGAAGTTTGGCCTACCAGGTTTTGAAGATGGCTGTGTTGTTGTAGCAGGCAAAGTGTGGCTTGAATATGTTGCAGGGTGAACAATCATAGAAATTGTCGGAACATGTAGGTTCTTTGATAGGGGATCCTTCTCTGTTCCGTACAGAATCAGCGACCAACTGTAAAGAATACCTTAAACGGACAATTAAAAATAAGAAGGTAGTCAGAAAAATATTAAATGAGGTCACTGGGAGAAATTCCTATTCATAAACAAGAGTTTCATTATCCACTTAAATCAAGATTTAGGTAACTGGTTTTAACGAAAGCGAAATTCTTCTGGAAAGGAACCTCTTGATTATATAATGAAGAAAAAACCCTAAAAATACCGTCTGTACAATTCTGGCCAAGTTACTGACAGCAGCGTGGAAGTAACTAGTAAGCATGTTTCTCCACTCCACTGCGGTTTGTTCACACCTTCCATTCGAGTTTCTGGATTATTCGAGCTAAAATTCAATTTCCCCAGAAATTTCGAAATATGGAGACTTCAACTCGCTATATAATCTAGTTAACTGAGGTAGCCGCCGCTCGGTTAGAGAGGTTAGTAGCCTGCGTAGTAGTCGTTTTCGTTTTCATTATGCGCCATGCCGCACCAAGCGAGGGAAGCGCGGAAGAGCCGCTAGTGCTCCTTTCACCTCACGCACTGGCAGTGCGTCTTCCGTGCCTCTCTTGCTTGGGTAAAAGGAAACGGAAATGATTGGTACGCAGTCTATCCAGTTCATTGACCCCAGGCTTTTGAATGAACGGCAGGCTCGGATTCAAACCCCAGCCAGGCCACAACCAGGGACTTTCAAAAACCCTGTTATAAGATCACGTATCACTTACACTTTGTAAAATAGTCTATTTATTGGGCGGCAACGTTGAGCCGTTGGCCTTGACACCTTAATCTTCCTTTCAATAGAACCCAGGCAGTCAGTATGGAAATGCATTGTCAAATCCCGTAACCATTCAAAGTGGCGTGTTTCAGGGGAGTTTTCTTGGGGCTGGTATTATATATTTACGCTATAAACTGATGATTTTCTATCTTGCATTCTATTTCAGTTTTCCAGCGCAATGATGTATGCTGACGACAAAGTGATCTACTTTACTTCAAAAAAATATGTCCAAACTTAAGTTGACGTTGAATTTGGAACTAGTTAATCTCTCAAAGTAGCTAGAACTTAACAAGCTTATATGCAACGTAAAGAAGAAAAAATGAATGGTTTTCGGTAGGCGGCAAGGTCTTGCCTCGCAGAACAGTGACACTTTCGATCCAAATGTCCATGGTCAATCTATTAAGAGCACGAATGCTTTTAAATATCTAGGCGTTGTATCGGATATAGTTTCTTCCTTTACCACGGCGGAGCTACTGATCTACCAATGAAATCGTTACCAGTTTGGGTTGACAGCCAAATCTTGATGTAGAGTTTCTACTATTCTTCTTTTATCTTTTTAAAAGCATTATTGTCAGTCTTTCTTTCTTTGTAGTTTTTACACAGCAGGAATTATATTGATAGCACTTTTCTCTTAAACTGACGCAGTTAACCTTGGTAAATGTGCATTATAATGCATTATCGGCGCTTTACCTGATTGGTTCATTCTATGAATTCCAACCAATCACGTTACTTTGCTTACGCTGGAAAAGCGATAATTTACGTACAGTAGCGTTGCAGCTAGTGGAGTACATGCATTTTGTTCTTTTTACATAAACATGGTCGAAAACGAAAAGACGTTAATACCGACAACTGGAACCCGAAAATTTGCAATTTGCGACAAAACTAGCAGCATTTTTTCAGCTCTTAGGAAATGGTGCAACAATGAAAGCACAACGTTGACTTGAATTTTTTTCCCCAGTTCAGCTATTAAAATGAAACAATTCTACGCTGTAGTAAAATCGAAAAAAGCTTTAAGGGTACTATTAAACATCAGGGGCGACACATCAGCAACTGATCAAGACTGTAGACACTTCATCTATAATCAGCAAAGAGGGGTAGAGACATTTGCAAGACGGTGTTTCTTGAAATTTTGTATGTGACTAAGTTCAAACTGAACAAATATGTAGCTATTACTGTCGACAATTTTCCAAGATTGATTAGTTTTAGGCCCCGTCCACACGTATCCGGATATTTTGGAAGAAGTAGTAAGAAGTAGGCGAAAAAATAGCTAAAAACATGGCAAGAACAGCAAGAAGACAACTCGAAGGGTGACATCTGCTATTTGGAGAACATTTGCAGAGCTGGACAAACCTAAACGTACACTATCGAAGATGAACTGAACATCGATGGATCGATGGAGGTACGCATGTTTTAGCTATGTTTTAAACTAGGAATTATTTTGAATGAATAATAAAACAGTTATTGAATTCGGCTTTCGTATCATATGAAAAATTATGGAGATCTCGTCTCGGAGGGTGTTATCCGTCGAGGCCGTAGGCCGAGGCGGATAACACCCTCCTCGATCTCCATAATTCATCATAAGATACTCAGCCTCATTCATTAACTGTTAATTATTGACTCGCCCCAACTCTCTGGTAGTATTAACGTCCAAGATGGCAGGATAACGTTATTCCCGAGAAAATAATGGATCGTGCTGCAAAATACGCCTACTTTGCTGGCTAGGAGTCATACTGACCACCAAGAAAGTTACCTTGTGTGTAAATACTGAAAATCATGCATGAAGAAGGGCTGGATAAGGAAGTAGATGCTGGAGAAGTCAGTTCGATGGGACAACATCCAGAACTCCAAGAGCCAACTGCCTCAAGCCCAACAAGTAACACAGTGATACAACTGTGTTTGGGTGATGTCAGTTGTTAAACGTTTGAATAGCATAGTTTGACCCAGACCATTTTGGAATGACCCAATTTAAAATGCCATGTGGGACATATGACCCACTTTGACTAATTTCTAGATTGAACACTTTGACAGTTTCCCGCTAATGCTGTTTATTTGCACCCTTGTGGTGTCATTTGTGTCGTCCCTAGCACTACATAAGCGTAAACAAACAATATTACCTTAACAAGTCATTTTATTCCGTTACTACACTACAGCATGAAATTTCAAATGCCCACTCACCGGTTGTTTTGTAATTTTGGTCTAAATTTTCAATTCTGAGCTTCCACTGTCCTTCAGGACTTTCTCCCCAACTAAATAAAGTAGTGATATACCAGTTTGTCAGGTTTGTGTCTCTATATATATTGTCCACTCTCCTCTGACGAGTCAATGGAGATATGGTTCCACTAGGCGCAATCAGCTCCAAATACAGGTCTCCGCGACGCTCAAAAACTAGATTTACCCTCACTTGAACGTGCTCCAGGAATTTTATTGTGTAATTGCCGACTGTCTCCGTAACCTCTGAAGGTATCACTCTGTAAAAAAGTGTTGTTAGAGAGATTTAGCGGCACATTTACGTTCAGCGGCAAACAGCAGCGATGACCACGTGAACACTTTTTTCAGCCATTCAGTAAGTTTGTTGCTTATGACGTGAAGGTGTGTTTCATTCGAAAGGTAGCGCCATAGGATTTCCTCCAAAATGAAAATAATCTCTCATCACGTGGTCTGGGAGCGAAAGAGTCAAAGAGCATTAGGGTATTTTGGGGGCTGGCGAGTAATTTTTTTAACGGTTAATTCTTTTACTCCTATTAAAAATATGGCGTCCATTTTAGTACCAACCAATGACGTGTTTGCCAGCCGTGAGAATGATTAGGTTTGAAAAAAGTTGAAAGAAGAGATTAAGGACAAAGTCAACTAGAAAGGGCGAAGAAAGTTGACGGATTTATCTTTGATTTTTTTAGCGGTGGTAAATTGAATTTACTAACAAACAACAGTTTGGAGTTTGTTGTTATTCTTCCATCGCTGTCGGATACAGTAACGATATAATGCTGCTAGGTATTACTGTAATTTTATTTTATTCTCAGTTTACGAGCGGAAGGAATTCTCAAAATCCTGCAATATGATTGGTTTTGGGAGCGAGCGGTTTATTTTTTACGACGTTTTCCTCTAACCTGGGGGGAATCGTTTGCGATTTCAAAAGTCGGTTAGTGTTGTTGTTTGTGAATGAGCAAAAGCGGTGATTTAAAATTATTTGCCTTTAAAACTTACGTTCTTATGAGTACTAGCTAGAAAAATTTAATTTCATTATCCAAACAAAATATGTTAAAGAGAGAATCAAGGTAATCCAACCGTGGAAAACCGAATAGGTAACACAAAATGGGCGGCTCGAAATGTCACTTAGCCAGCTATAACCTACGCAATAAGTACTGCAATCTTGCTTTTACGGCACTGCCTATTCGACATTTGTGCTCTGTTTGTAGTCCTTTTTTCCGTGTTTGCTGTCTGAATTGTTAAAGCTTTCAACACGAGAATTGACAACAGCAAGAACAAAAGAGCCCCCTCAACAGCAGCAATACCAACAACAAATATTATTTAAATAAATTTTAACACTATTTAACAATTAGTCGCCGAAGGCGACCTGAATATTCACTATTCACGTCGCCTGAGCGACTGTTTTCGTATAATTACATTGATGATTATTCGAGAAAATAACATTATTGACCAATTTCCGACTCCGAAACATCAACTTATCTGGCTGCCATTTTGAAAACTGCTGGCCTTCAATGTTATAATCACCGCGCGATGATTATAGCGAGATGAAGCGAAGCTCCTTGCCAATCATAGCGCTCTATTTTCTATAATCATCAATGTAATTATACTAAAACTGATTTACCATATTTTCCCACCCGCAAATAGCCTATATTAAAGTACGAACTACTAGAGGCGGGGAGAGAAAAGACATAGTTACAATACAAGGTTACCGAGTAGATGGACTAAACAACGATGAAGACTTTACAATACACTAAATAGCATAAACTAACGTCAAAAAGTGAGTAAATAACGATGAGAGACTAAGATAATGTGTAAAACAACTTTATAGGGTGGGGGACTTCCACCATGACCGTCTCCTGACCGCAAGAAATCCTTTATCTTTTTCCCGAAAACGATCGCTTGAGTGTTATAATTGAATAAGGAATAGAGCTCCAAATTTGAGTACCGATTCTCGTGAAAAAGGCAGACATTTTATGGGTCCTAGAGAACTTAACAAAAAAAAGATTCGTTAGAGAGATATTTTTCTGTAGTTATTGATCATCAGCAACAACAACGAACAAAATAAAAAAAAAGGTTCAAACCTGTTTTCATCCCTGCCCTTAATCTCACATCTCAGTTGTGAAGGCACTGTATTCCATTGTTTTGCCAAGTGCACCATCATGCCACCATCCATAAGGCCAAAGCCAAAATATCTACTGAACCATAAACCAGCCTTGTTCTTTACCCAGAATCCACCGGTGAGCGGATTTCCTTTTGGTGCGTGTCTCGCACTTCTTACTATAATGTGTTGTACGTCACGCCATGTAAGGGAGGGGCTTAAAAATCAAACACAATAGTTTAAATAGCAAGTAAGTAACTTAGTAAGGCGCAATCAGGCAGGTAGACAGGTAGCAAGTAAGTAAGTAAGTAAGTAAGTAGGTAGGTAAAGAAGTAAGTAGTGCACTGCACAAAACTGCCATGGATAACTTTGACACTCAAAAAAAGCGTTTTTTTTTTTCTCACAACCACCACTTCATTTCAGCAGATTGTAACTATACACTATCCCTTCATAACCGAATTAGCACTCCCAGACTTCCACAACTACCTCACAAAAATCACTTTTACCTTCCAAAAAAATTTTGTTACTTCCTATCAAGTTCTATGAGAAACCAGTTCCACTGATTAACAAACTAGAGCTATTATCTTACAATCCACGTCAAATATAACTCCACGCCTTCCACTTCACACATCTCAACCAACCCATAAAATATACAACGCTACCGCACTACTCACACATCCCTATGTACTTAAAAAACTGCACATACGCCTCGTACGGCGACGCCTACATATACGCTCCAACAGCGTCTTGTTAAGTAACGAAGCAAGTAAGTAAGTAAGTAAGTAAGTTAGTAAGAGACTTAATTTCACGAGGGTGACAGGTGACAGTAATAACAACAACTGATAAGATTGTGGGCCTCTTAAAAAACAAAAATGCAATGATAAATAAACCTACCGCAGCAATAGCCTACACTTACAACCTACGCCAGGGTCATTTAAATCTTACACACCACATTTTTATGTTCAGGAGTACACAAGGGCACCGTCAGTCTAATGGAAGAGTGGGTCCTGGCCGGGGGTAGGTACTCGACAAAGTTTTTTGCGGGAAGGCTCCGCTAGAGTCCAACCTCGTAGTACCCTTTTATAAACCATTTTTGACTACTCTCTATTGACAAATGGTACCTCTTTCAGATACGTAGTTTAGGCCTTTGCATCACTCTTAACTGCTGACACTGTCTTTAAGGTGGCTGAACACAGTTTTGCGGGGGGTCAGCGGTAACTCGCGTGACGGCGCGTGTGTTAAATTAGACAAACAAACATGGCCGCAGAAAAGCAAGGGTACACAGAAAACGATTTCTCAAAATCTACTCATTAACATTTTGTGATACTTGGCAGAATTTTTACTTTTATCGTATTTTAAATAATGAGAACTTTAAAATGGAAGTTGAACAGACGAATTTTGTGACACATTTAATAATTACAGTACAATTATATTATTGATTATCTAAAAAGCCGTCGGTTAAAGTTTAATCAAATAAGTTTCAAATGGTAATGATTATTTATAGTAAACTGTGTGCAAGTTTATAGGAAAATCTAACGAGCCAATTTTCTGTATACTGAGCAAAAGTGAAATTTTAAGGTTGTATTCAATCGTTCATGTTGCCATGGAAACTACGAAAACGTCACATTTTACCTGTCAATCAAAATCTTTCATCAGTATATTTTTCACTTGCCAAGTTTCAGCTTGTGAACTGCACCCATTCTCTTGCCATGATTTGGCAAATGACATGTACCCACAAACTGCAAAACTGTGTTCAGCCAGCTTAAAACATGAATAAATCTTAAAAACCATACGTGTTCTCGACTTTTTCACAGCCATAAAATGTATCTGTAAGCCTTTTCGGACCTTTTTACAGACCGAAATGACAGATTTCCCTACTTTTTTGTAAGTCGACTAGTTAAATCCCTACCCTTTAATATACCTAACTTAAAACCTCAAAAAGTTACTCCTTTCAGGCGGAGCATAGGCCACTATAGGGGTAACCCCGGGGGTCCTTGTAGATCCACTTTTCTTACTATGAGCCTATAATGTTACACGACAGAAGATCAAACAACATTAAAAGCATTAAGACTTACTTTGCTTCTAGTGTCAATGCAATAAGACCTGAAGCCATCGCTGTAGCCGCTGATGTTGCTCCGAAATTTTCAGTGCATCCTGATTTCTGATCAGCTGTAATCTGAGGAATAGGATAGTAATTTAGCTAACAAAAATATGTCTAGACTGTTCCCTGAGTAATAACATGATGCTAATCTCCACAAAAAAGAAAAGGTCTAAGGGGGTTGAGGGGGTGGGGGTGGGGGTGGGGTATTCCCTTAAAGGGCCTAAACGGGTATGTGCCGCTGAAAAAGTTATGGTTTTCGGGGTCGAGTCTTAAACAAGGTATGCAATTGAACTGTTTATGAAGGTTGGCGATGAACGATCTACTTTTGTGGTAAGGATCAGAGATTTTGAAAGGACACTCTACCCAGACCTCCCTGGAGTGCCCTTACGGGCCTGGGGGCCTGTTTCTCGAAAGGTCCGGAAAGTTTTCGGGCCCAAAGGCAAATTTTAAAATCTAGACCTGTTGTTGTTAACAAATAGTTTCATTGTATCATTGTCAAAATTATTAAAACTTTGAACTTGAATGTAAGTACGGCAAACGCAACAGGACTTTCTAAAAACAAGCCCCTGGCCCATATATTATAAGGCTCATTGCATTTCCTTACGTGTAATTATGTCCAGTGTGGTCTGCTCGCTCGTCATGACACCAGTTATAGCTAGTTATAAGGTGTGGAAGTGCTCTACCTGGGGTTGAAACTAGACAGCTTCAACTATGGAATGTACAGGGGTTGAAGGAATGGTCGATAACGGTTCTCAGCCGAGTCGCGGAATCGGAAATTAAGGATTGGTGAGCATACCTGCTCACACGTCCTATTTACAACTTACAAATGCCAGTAGAAAAGAAAGAAAGGCCTAGTGGAATCACGCCAGTACAACCATCGCTTGTCATATTGTTGGGTTAAAGTCATATCCCTATACCTTATAGACAACAAGATACCGTAAAAAATGTTTTTATTGCACTATCAGTCTGCAAGATATCACGCATCACTTGAATGCTTTCAACAACTTTCGACAAAAACCGTCACGGTTTGTCGCATTGATTGAATTGCTTTTCTCACTTCAGCGAACCACTCCTACCGGGCATTCGACTGGTCGAACCAACAGTAACAGACGTAAAAATTGTGAACACGGGGGCTCAAAAAGCTGTTCGTTGTCATATTAACGAAGTTGTAGAATAGGGAAAGACTTTTGTCCCGAAAAACACATGGTTGTACTGAATATCTTTAAAAGGGTGCTCTTATGACGAGGCTCCGCTTTTGAGGTAGAAGTGCAAACAGCAAACCATATCCAAGTAATTTGACTACTTCACTTACAACTTTCCCTACTCCTTTGAATGGGTCCCTGCTGTAAGCAGACGCCATTATACTGGCACAGGCTTCCGCATAAACCGGTCTTGAGTCATCCAGGTTCACACCACTGATTGCAATAGTAAAAATACTATTGACATAACCATTATAGGCACAGCTGTCACCAATTAAGCCGCCATTTCCAGTTGCAAAGGTGTAGATAGCACCCTTGCCCCTACGACCCTGAAATACAAACAAGGCATAATCTATTTCAGTTGCACAATGACTTTTAGTGCTAGTGACTGAAAACATCCAACGGATGACGTGACCCTTTACGCACCCATGAGCAATAGGAGCCCAGCTGCCCGGTTAGCTACCCACCAACCATTGCTTTGCAAAAACCTGGTAGGATTTTGCTGGCTGAAAATAAAACCCTGTCCCAGTTAGCTTGTTCAGGTCAGTAGACATAACATAGCCGTTCGGCTGAATTTGGCTGATTGCATTATATTGTTCACAGCGGAGCTCCACGCGCGCGCGGAATTCAGTTTGCTTTCAGTAAACGGCAAAAGTTGAATGAATTGAGAAAGACATTTTATAAAGTATCCCTCGAGAGCTCTGCTTTTGGCCTTGGCTAAATCTATGTATCACCTGCTTTATACCAAGCTCGATAGCTCTTTCCGTAAGGGTTTCAGGGCCCTCAACTTCCACAGCGTTGTCCCCAGGTCCCCAACTGTTTGAATATATGTCAATTTTGTCCAGTTCATGGGACAGGGCAGATGCTCGTCCTGCATCGGTAGACCGGACTTGGTCATCAAAAAGGCGAATACCTGGAGAATAAGAAAGGTGCACAAACAATGTGAAGAATAACCGGCCTTCAATCATTTGTATCTTATTTTGGCACTGTATAATTGAGATTGACGTGATTGCATAACAGTTTGCTGGTCTCTCAATAGCGATGCTGGTTCTAACCTCAAACTCGACATCTAACCACTAATGTTTGAGCAATACTTTAATTTTATTTTCAATTTACGGTTATAAAATCTCTCCTCTCACACAACCTACGTCCCTCATTTCCAACCACTATTTTAGTAGGGACTTGGAAACCCGTTCATTAGGTGATTCCATACTTCGACACATGTCATGTCCCCCCTTCGGGGGTACTCCCATATGTGAAATAGATAGGCATGTCCTGCCCGATAGGGTTCTCCACCCTTAACTAGGGTATCGTTTTTGCCCTTGATAGCGATGTGTTTCTGTTGTGATCCTTACATACGGTACCGTTATTATATCAACCAAAATTCAGGTGCTAACGCCCAAGTAGGAGAGCAACAAACTATCTTTTAAAACTGAACTATCCCTTAGAGTAGTAGGGAGGCAATTTAATGAAGGTTTGTGTGTTACCATGAATTTCTTAGTTTTGTTTCTCCCTTGAATAGGGTGTAAATGTTCGTTTTTCTCATCCTTAAATAGTGTCTGGGCTTAAGACCATGGGCGGTACGCACTTACCCAAAGTTGTCGGAATGCTAGGTGAATCTACTGTTATTTTTCTATTTTTTGCCCCCGCAGGGATTTCGCCCAGAAGGCGAAATCCCGAGGAGGCACTGTAGTAACTCGCGCGTATATTAAGGAAAGTACTTACAGTTGAAATATACAGTCATGAAGTCAATGTGATAGAAAAAATCTCGATTTGCTTGAACAGGGGCCGCGAGGAATCGGTAGGTAATGATGACGTTTCTATTGTTTGCGCCCGCAAGTACGAAATGGTTAGGATGACGTAAAGACAGAAAATCCCGAAGGGACCGCTCAGGTAGATTTTGTGACATTTATTGAACAGTCATACTTCGATACTCTTTTGCGTTACGCAGTGACATTCTGTGGAGCAGTTGTTTTGAAACTTATGGACCAAAAGACACTCGTTAAGCGCAGATGAGGTTATAAGGTGCGTTTAATCGTGTATATATAAACACTTGGGGAGTTTACCAGACAAATCACAAATCTTTGATTTATATTGGAAACTTTGCCAGACACTCTTTCTCTCTCTTTGACCGGAATAAGACTCAGCCCTAAACAAGCTAAACGAGTGTACAACGGCTAGCTTATCACTAACAGAACGATGAACGATTACAGAAATTCGCCGACAATCAAATTCTGTGCTGACTTATTCCCTGCTCACAGATGTCCTTTCGTTATAAAGTTTCAAATAAGACTAGAATGCGCGAGCGTGAATCAGTCAAACGTCCTTTTAATTTCTAAGGCTTACTTTCCGGCAAATAAAATGAACTGAATGTAAAAAGTGAAAGAGAAAAAGCGAAAAATTCAACTTCTAATTAAATATTTTCTTATGGTTTAGAATAAAATATATCGAAACTGAGAATGTTTTGATCCAAGCTGTGTAAATCGAGCTGAAACTGTGCATGGAACCTTGCATTTCCTGTATTTATCTCACCTATTGTATGGAATATGTGTTAAAATCTTCATTATGAATCGGTATATTTCAAAGAGCTACACAACGAGCAAGAATACTATTGACCGAGAATATACAGAACGGGGGCAACTGTAGTGCCAACTATTACTATAGTTGAATATCGTGTATCGTGTATTAAAAGAGCAACAATACCTTATCATATTGCTCGCTCACTTCAGGCTCGCTCGCGCGGCAGCAATGAACCTGTCTAAAATAAGGGTTCAAAGGGACAATTCCTGCTACAGTTATAGCGAACCATCCAAAATAGCGCATGCACGCTATACGTGTCTTTGTTTGGAACGACTAAGAGAAGAGACTGTGTTCTCTGACTTTCCCAAACGTAAGATATCTTTCCTGACAAAATAAAAGATTCTTCTAACAAACACTCATACCCTTCTAAACTGTCTCAGTGTACATTAAAGCTCTTAGACCTCTTTGGTGAAACTGTCAGTGAAGAAGGCAATCACATCAAGCTACATGTACCTGCAATTTGGGCGTTGTATGCAATTCCTACGCCACACAAACTGTTATTAGCCACTCCGGCTATAACTCCAGCACAGTTGTTACCATGTCTAGGGAAAATTCAGGAGAAATTATCTTCACACGAATCCGAGTAAACGTGTACGTTTACGGCTTCCATGCACGCGTGAACGCCGGGATCGAAAACCGACATTTTCGAACATGGTCTCGGGCCCGTTTCTCGAAAGTCTCCGTAATTAACGGTCCCGGAAAGTCGTTGCTATTATTCCAGATAAATGTTTCAATAGTTTTTCGGATAACACAATAAAACTATTGATTAACAAAACAAAATAAAATTGCTTGTAAGCTAGGATCCGCGCCATTTTATTTATTTGATTTGAACATTTGATTTTGGACCCGGGACTTTCGAGAAACGGGCCCTTCGAGTAGAAAAAGAAATTTCTTCATTAATTTTCTACAAAGTACATCTTAAATCTCTCACGGCCGCACGAAGCAAACTAATTCTTCGAATCTGTCATATCAAGAATTCTCCCAACCCCTTCAGTGTTTTTATCTGAGGCTATGCAATTACAGGAAAAACGTTTTCTATTGCTTTATAAATTAACCACAAACAGGCTCCTTATGAATTGATCGCCTCCTCATTTCTTATCTAACCTCTAAGCAAGCTTGATTGAACGCTTTAAGATAGTTTTCTTGTTCTTCCTAATCAGAGGGTTTCAAACCCTTAAAAGCACCCCTTTGTCTACGAAAGAATACATATAAAACAGCCATATAAATGCAGACATACCCTGAAACTGTGCCATGCTTTGGAACTGGTATTGGATCATTGTCCACATAATCATGACTTACTGCAGAATTCTTGAAAAGAAAAAGTATAAATATAGTGCCATAAGTTTATACAAAATGGAACCTAAATATTCCATCAAACATTCTAAATGAACGAATGATGTTCCTGTATGAAATAAGAACCTGATACAGTATGACATACCCCCCCCCCCCGCCCCGGCCTTTAACATTAATGTTTCCCCCTCCCGATTGGCACCTCGTTACATGTTGCGTCCGTTTGCACAACCTGTTGCATGTTATTGGATGTTGTTGCGTGTTGTTGCGCAAAGTTTGAAACCGGTCAAACTTTTCGGCCAACAACTCGCAACATTTCTTTTGTTCTGTGATCACCGAAGCGTAGCGCAACAATGTTGGATCCCTTTGCACAGTTCTTCCAACAATGTAGGGGCCACGCATGCTCATTACGCATGGATTACAAAGACCCATGGGTTGTATTCTTCTCACGATGCACTGCAGGTCCCAAACTTGTTGGGAGTTGTTGCATCTGTTTGCACACCACTGCCAACACGCACGCAACAACTCCCAACATTGTTGGCGCAACAATGTTGGGAGTTGTTGCGCCATTTGCATGCAGCCTTAGATGTAGTGAGAGCGAAAAACCTGCCATTTTACATGGTCATCCAAGCCACGCGAAGGTCTAAGCGTATGGTTAGTCTATATACCTTCATTACTCAGTTTTGCAGTCAAGCGCTCCATCGACAGAGATAGTCTTACCGCGGTTAAAAATATGAATACAAGAATATTGACATCATGAATAATATGTTTACTTAGAAATTTGACTCTGATTGATAGAATTGCAAAGTAGTAGCACCTTTGGTCAGCTATTAATCAGACCGAGTTGCAGGCACTTTTAAATACTCTATAGAGTGACTGAACAAATCAATCAAAACGTGAATGATTTTCTTGCTATAAATTGCAGCGGCATATAAAACCAAAATCTGATACGTTGATCTTGGCTCTCACTATTTTGAAGAGGGCAGGGGAATAAAAATAGAAAAAACCCTGAGATTTCAACTTTCCAGATAAGGTCGGTGTATTGCTTTTTAAGTGGCCTGGCTTCAAATCTTAATAGCCCTGAGAAATCCCACAGTAGACCTGGGGCCCGTTTCTCGAAAGTCCCGGTAACTTTACGGACCCGAAATCAAATATTCAAATCGAAATATAAAGAATAAGAGCGCGGGTCCTGGCTAGCAAAACTACTCCATTTAGTTTCATTAACTGACAGTTTGATCATGTTAGATGCAAAACTATTGAAACCTCGATCTTTACTGTAAACGGAGACAGCTTACCGGGCCCGTTAATTATCGGGACTTTCGAGAAACGGGCACCTGCACCGTTCTTAACCTCTTATTTTACTGGTCCCCTTTTCAGGGATAGGGGCATTGTTGTGTGACAATCCCTATTGTTTTCCCAGCTAATCAAAGACACTTTTTCAAATAGCTGCGGGATCGCCCAAATCAAAGCCCCCAGGCCTGGATGAAAGCCCCATAGTTAAGCCATAGAAAATGTTTTCCGTGTCAGCATAGCCTGATATAGACACGAGAGGGGTTGGGAGAATTCAAGACAGTCATGCAAACCCGAGACGAAGTCGAGGCTTTGCGTAACTGTCGAGAATTCTCCCAATCCCTCGAGTGTTCATATCAGGCTATGCAAACACAGGAAAAAAGTTTTCGATTGCTTTTATAAAATAACTTTCCCGAGAAAAAACGCAAACTCTTTGTTATGGTACTGATTAAAAGAGAAATTCTTACCAGTCGCAAAGTCTTATAGAGTGTTTTCACTCACGTGGCCAGGATATATGCAAATTTATTGGAACAAAAGAAAGCGTTTACATAAGAAAAGAGTTCAACTCCCACAAGACTGGTTTGGGACACCAACATGGCCACCGTTTCATTGTTTTGGGACACCAATATGGACGCCGTGACGTCATGTGAAAACACTCTATACACGAAGTCTTGCTCTCGTAATCAGTTCTTGTTTTGCAAAAAGATTCTTTCGAAAATACGGATTTTTCTCGCTTAAAATGTCAGCTTAAGAGAAAAAAAATTGACACACCTTCTTTGTAACGATTTCAAAGTTTCAGCCGACGAAGGAATGGGTAAATAAAGTAAACTTGTCGAGTTTTGAACTTGAAAATTTTTTCAAATTTGTGCTTGGGTGATTAGCACGTGAAAAGCAAAACATCTTGACGCCACAACCATGTTTACATACTCTCATGCAAACACTCCTCTCGGCTAATCAGAGCGCGTACTATCTTAGTTATTTTATAATAATTCTTCGTATATACTTCAAGTCCTTCAACATGGAATCTGTGCGTAGCAGTTTGCATATGAAGTACAGTAAACACCCGCCGCCCGCGTATAAGAACAAATGAATTAAGAACATCAGGATGAAATTTGGCCCATAAAGCACCATATAGAAGAACCAGTTTAGCTTGATAAACAAAACATGTTCTTATATAACTATGGTTACAATTATAACAGTCGGGTTGTCTTTAGGATTTTTGTTTACTTACTTGCTTATTTATTTATAATAAAATATGCTAACAAAAAAAACTGGTAACATCTTATGTGTTGTATTTCTGAGACAAAGTTTAAGGAAACATTAAGAACATCTTCATGCTGTTTTCTTACTAAGCGCCCAATAAATAAGAACAAGAAGTAGTATAGGAGGGATGTTTTACTCCACTTTTTTGAAGTGGAATCTCATTAGTTTGAAGGCGCATAAATTAATGCCAATGACGTCATACGCCTCATTAGGATACGATGATGTCATAGTATATTTTAAGTTGGCTATGAGCAAGTGACGGTTTTTTGCGCAGGAATTTCATTACCTTGCGCAGGAATACATTAATGCCAATGATGTCATAACCTTTTGTCTTTATCTCATGAATAAAATGCGCAGGAATCTCATAAAGATAAGGTCACGTGCTATTTTTAAATGGATGATGTCATTGCCTTTTGTCTTTATCTCATGAGTAAAATACGCAGGAAACTCATTATTTTCCCTTCTGTGTATTTCTCATACAATAGAAACAATAGGCTTGCCTAGACTTGCCCGGTAAGTAACTTGAGCCCGGTTTAAACGTCTATTAAAAGAGAAATGGGGTAAGAAAGCGATCGCCTAGCAACGCGAGGAACGGCTTACTATATCTTATTTAGCGCTAAAAAAATCGGATATATCACCAAAACACTTTTACAATATGGAGTTACGGTTATTCAGTTAATTATGCGAGTTCACAAGCCCAAAGTTGAATACAAATTAGTTCTACAAGGAAAAACCCCATGGGAAAACCGTGACCTTGTTATTAGTATAAAAACAATTTAAAATAACTTATCATGGATCAATTAAAACACGCGACAAATAAATTGACAAGACAAGAGATACCGTTTTAAAAACTTTATTAAAAACCAATGACAAAAAGAGTCAACTACACAGCGATTTCAAGCGGATGGAATTTAATTAATCTTCATCTTCTTCGCCCATGGAGTACGTGTAAGGTTTGAATTTCTTATGCCAACGTTTCCTCAGCTGTTTGCCATGAGCTTTATGATCATCCAAATAATGTACAAATTGAATCCGACGCCTTTTGCGCTTCGGGCCTTGTTGTGATGGGGTTTCTACTATGGGAGAAGGGTCTGTCTCATTATTTTAGGTAAAATTGGTTTTTTATGGTGGCTTCCGGTCGCAACAGCGCGTGGCGAACTTGAAATATTCAGGCCAGCAAATGTCATGGAATAGCATGCCGTAGGACCTCAACCGGCATATAAACCTTTAAAGACAGTTTGATAATTCCTTTAGGATCCATTGTAGTGAAGAAGTGGGTGTTTTTGTATATGTATTCTGCCACTTCTTAATAAGGCTTTTTTCTGTTTACGTTTGACAATGATCCTTAGCTGGCGTTGCGTTGCGAAAAATATAGAGATGTCTTTGTTATTTTTACTGTTTGTTGGCGACAGAGGTCACTTTGTACTTTAACGGTCTCGGTATTTTCGACTGCATAAGCCGAGCTTGTTGAAGTAAAAGCATGTACGGTCACCGTACCGCGTACGGTTAATGTTCTGCATGGATGAATTATTGAACTGACAATATGAGCACCACGATCACAAACAAGCAACGAAGAGAAATCTCACACCTAGAATATGTATTTATTTCAAGACAAGTACGTGGAAATCGTTTGTTAATCCATGGAAAGCTTTATCAACGCACGTTAAAACAGGACGTACTGAAGCAAAGACCTTCCTTGCTACTAAGCTTCTACTTCTAAAAACATTTGCGTGGACTGCCTTGCTATCGTAAGGCTAGTTACTTTGACTTAACAAGAGATATATTTGGAACAGTAAAACGAAAATCGTAAATAGATCGACACAGCAAAGGTACGGAAGGTTTTATCGGCAAAACAAGTCGCTTTCCACCGTTGTTCAACTGTCACGTCCCTGTTGAACTGATAGGATCACGTGCGTTCGGAATCTTGATAATATAGTATAAAGCGATGCATCCTGGGATATATGAAATTCCCCCTTTCACAGAAGGGAAAATAAGGAGATTCCAGTGTATTTAACTCATGAGATGAAGACAAAAGGCAATGACATCATCCATCTATAAATGGCACATGACCTTATCTTTCTGAGATTCCTGCGCATTTTATTCATGAGATAAAGACAAAAGGCTATGACGTCATAGGCGTTAAAGCATTCCTGCGCAAGTTAATGAAATTCCAGCGTAAAAAACCGTCACTTGCTCATAGCCAACTTAAATTAACTATGACATCATCCTATGTTAATGAGATGTATGACGTCATTGGCGTTAATTTATGCCACATCAAACTAATGAGATTCCACTTCAAAAAAGTGGAGTAAAACATTCCTCCTATACTACTACTAGATCAGCCTGAACCCCGAAATCGTGTGTTCTTATATAAATGCGGGTGTTTACTGTAAAGTGTAAAAACAAAACATAAACACGTGTTTCAGTTTCACTGGGACGTGACATCAATCATCAATTTTAATGATGACAAAGAAAAGTTACTATGAACTTTCTAAACTAGAGTAAATATAAAAATAATATTGAAATCATTACATAGTTTGAAGAAAGTTCAGGATGATTTCCATCAACTCCATTATCAACTACTGCCACCAACATTCCTCTTCCTGTGTATGCGGGCCAGACAGAAGTGATGTTGAAAGTAGGATTCTGTGGTCTTGTCTATAAAAGGGAAAAAATCATGCCTTTGAGAAAAAACAAATAGCTGATTTTGAGCTGTTCAATTGCAAAGCCTATTCACTTTGCTTGAACAATTTTTGCCCAGGGATGTAAAATAAGTGAACCGTCGGCTTCAGTTTTGTTACCCAGATGATGGCTAATTTGGGCTGTAATAAATCAATGAAATATCTTACTTTCTTTACAAGAGCTGAAAATAAACAGAAAAGTGAGTGACTTACGAGGTACCATTGTTCCTCAAACAAAAGATCATTAAATCTTGGAGACAAAAGTTGATAACTTTTCTCTTTCTGTTGCGTAAACCACTCAATCTGAAAAAAAATTAAGTGAAAATCATTACATGTACTAAAGAAAAATTGGATGGTCTGACGCACTCTAAATCCTGTCAGTTCAGCTATATTACACTATAATTATGAAAAGTATTTTTCACCAACTGACATGTATTAAAAATACCATCTGGTCAGCAGGACATACCTGCCTAGGCTAAATAAGGGGGAAGCAAAGTTACTTGTTATTATTACTGCAAATGTTGGACCTTACCTTTGGTTCATCATCTAATACTCTGTCAATATCCACTGACTCAGCAGTCTTTTCTGGTGTTTCCTCTAATTCTGGTCTTTTAATAATGTGATAGTCCTCAAAAAGCTGAGAACAGTTCAGTCAAATATATTTCAGTAAATGTCATGTATTGTAAATTATTTACGTTAAATTCACACCTCAAACAAACAGGCCCCTGACAATTTGAAAGATTTGAACCCAGGAGTCATTTCATAAGTAAGTGAAGCATGACTGTCTGGCTGAGCATAATCCTGACAGTGACTGATGTTTCAACAACCTGTGCGGTAGACATTTTGAGAGTCAAAGTGAGTTGTATCGCGTCAGTTGATTGGTCATAAACTCTGGCTATTTACCTGATTGGTCAATCAAGTTGCGTTGTTATAGGTCATCTGTCAGTTAAGCTGTGATGTTATTGGCTATATCCCTACAATAGCACCTTTGACACCTAACTTGCACAGAGGGAAGTGAAACAATGACATTCAGTCAAACAGGCCAGAGAAAATAAGTAACTTTGGCTAGAAATTCCTACAAAAATCTTGTTCTACCACCCTCCTAGCCCCACATGCAGAAGTTCTTAGGGCTTCGTTATGCGTTCCTTCCCCACGATTCGGCTGCTGAAACAAGTGGTTAATTCCTTTCCCTTTTACTTTCAAGCAACTCAGCTATTATTATGAAAGGGATCTATTTCATGATGCGGTGAAACAAAAAACGCTTTGCAGCGAATCAACTTCATGAAGCAGTGAAACGACCGGACACCCTGTTATTACTTGGTGTTACGGTGCACGAATTTATGCTAATTAGTATATGCCAATGTCTATGACATATAATGATAGTATCATGGAGTCATGGTTTCATAGGTCTCGTGGTGTCAGTGGTTTCATAGTTTCATGTGTTTCGTGGTTTCATAGGTTTAGTGGTGTCAATAGTTTCATGGTTTCATAGGTTTCGTGGTGTCAATGGTTTCATAGTTTCATGGGTTTCGTGGTGTCAATGGTTTCATGGGTTTTTAGGTTTCGTGGTGTCAATGGTTTCATGGTTTCTTAGGTTTCGTGGTGTCAGTGGTTTCATGGTTTCATAGGTTTCGTCGTGTCCATGGTTTCATGGTTTCATAGGTTTCCTGGCGTCAATGGTTTCACGTGTTTGGTGGTGTCAATGGATACATGGTTTCATAGGTTTCGTAGTGTCAATGGTTTCATGGTTTCATAAGTTTCGTGGTGTCAATGGTTTCATGGTTTCATAGGTTTCGTGGTGTCCATGGTTTCATGGTTTCATAGGTTTCCTGGTGTCAATAGTTTCATGGTTTCATAGGTCCCGTGGTGTCAATAGTTTCATGGTTTCATAGGTTTCGTGGTGTCAATGGTTTCATGGTTTCATAGGTTTCGTGGTGTCCATGGTTTCATGGTTTCATAGGTTTCGTGGTGTCAATAGTTTCATGGTTTCATAGGTCCCGTGGTGTCAATAGTTTCATGGTTTCATAGGTTTCGTGGTGTCAATGGCTTCATGGTTTCTTGGGTTTCGTGGTGTCAATGGTTTCATGGTTTCATAGGTTTCGTGGTGTCAATGGTTTCATGGTTTCATAGGTTTCGTGGTGTCAAGGGTTTCATGGTTTCATAGGTTTCCTGGCGTCAATGGTTTAATGTGTTTGGTGGTGTCAATGGATACATGGTTTCATAAGTTTCGTGGTGTCCATGGTTTCATGGTTTCATAGGTTTCGTGGTGTCCATGGTTTCATGGTTTCATAGGTTTCGTGGTGTCAATGGTTTCATGGTTTCATAGGTTTCGTGGTGTCAATGGTTTCATGGTTTCATAGGTTTCGTGGTGTCAATGGTTTCATGGTTTCTTAGGTTTTGTGGTGTCAATGGTTTCATTGTTTCATAGGTTTCGTGGTGTCAATGGTTTCATGGTTTCATAGATTTCGTGGTGTCACTGGTTTCATGGTTTCATAGGTTTCGTGGTGTCCATGGTTTCATGGTTTCATAGGTTTCGTGGTTTCATAGGTTTCCTGGTGCCAATGGTTTCATGGTTTCATAGGTTTCGTGGTGTCAATGGTTTCATGGTTTCATAGGTTTCGTGGTTTCATAGGTTTCCTGGTGTCAATGGTTTCATAGTTTCATGTGTTTCGTGGTTTCATAGGTTTCTTGGTTTCTATGGTTTCATGGTTTCGTAGGTTTCGTGGTGTCAAGGGTTTCATGGTTTCATAGGTTTCGTGGTGTCAATGGTTTCATGGTTTCATAGGTTTCGTGGTGTCAATGGTTTCGTGGTGTCGATGGTTTCGTGGTTTCATAGGTTTCGTGGTGTCAATGGTTTCATGGTTTCATAGGTTTCGTGGTGTCAATGGTTTCATGGTTTCATAGGTTTCGTGGTGTCAATGGTTTCATGGTTCCATAGGTTTCGTGGTTTCATAGGTTACCTGGTGTCAATGGTTTCATAGTTTCATGTGTTTCATGGTTTCCTAGGTTTCGTGGTTTCTATGGTTTCATGGTTTCATAGGTTTCGTGGTGTCCATGGTTTCGTGGTTTTTTAGGTTTCGTGGTGTCAATGGTTTCATGGTTTCATAGGTTTCGTGATGTAGATGGTTTCATTTTCTCATGTTTTTGGTTTCATAGGTTTCGTGGTGTCAATGGTTTCATGATTTCATAGGTTTCGTGGTGTGAAGGGTCTCATGGTTTCATAGGTTTCGTGGTGTCAATGATTTCTTGGTTTCGTAGGTTTTATGGTGTCAAAGGTCTCGTGGTTTCATGGGGTTCATGGTGTCAGAGGTTTCATGGTTTCATAGGCCTCTTGGTGTCAAGTAGCCTCCCCTCAGACGTCTTTTGGGGTTTGTTCGTCACGCGTTCATTTCTCCCCCACGGACGTCTGCTAAACACAGCCGACATTTACGTTCACCGATCAGTGAGGCTTTTGATCGGGTGTGCGAGAAATTTGTAATGAATGCAGAGTTAAACAAGTATCAGAGAGACGCTATCCTGCAAATTTTATAGAGAAGACCGATGAGTTCATAAATTTGCCGACGGGATTTGGTAAATCCCTTATCTATCAAGCTTTGCCGCTTGTTTGCGACACTGCTTGGAACTCCTGGACATTATTGTTGTTGTTTCGCCCCTGGTAAATCTTATGAAAGATCAAGCTACAAAGCTGGAAAATATTTGTATTCCTGCTGTAGTGCTCAGTGATATGTATTTTTTAAATTCAATTTAATTTATTTAAAACACTTGAAATTACAAAGTACTTACTTACAATACTTACTTACAAACAATGTATGTTACTTAAGCTACTAACAAAACTATACTCTACTTGCAAAACAATACTTATTTACAATGTGAGATACTTACGCTACGAACAATACTATACTCTACTTACGATACAAAACTTGCAATACTTACTTACAATGAGATACGTACACTGGTAACAGTGCTATACTCCACGCTTTACATATATATAACAGCTACTTGCACTACTTACAATACGGATTACATACGCTACAAAAACCAGAAAATAAAGGGGGCGGGAAAGTATGGTAAATTTTAGTTAACTGTAGTTTTAACTCAAAGGAGAAAAAAGAGATTAAAGATATTTTCTCTGCTGATTCACTGAAAATTAGCTTTATATGCTTTGAATGTTGAAGCGAAGAAAATAGGAAGGAAATGTCTGGCAGGAAGGAAAGTGTAAAAAGAGCGAGAGACCCCAAACTGATAAAAGATTACTAAAGAGGGAAAGGTTCAATTTCTTTATTATGTTGTTTTAAAAAAGGCTTAAAATTTTCAATAGTTGGAATATTTCTTTTGCTTCTGCAAAGCCAAATGTAGAATCTCGCAAGTAACAGAACGAAGTTAACTGCGGCTTTGTTTTTGGAAGTATCAGGCATCGGACCCAAGACGACAAGACTGTTAAGGAGATAGTCGTTGGATAAAAGTTTGCGATCCGTTAGAAAGGCAATAAGGTGTTTCCAGAAAAGTTCTATTTTGCTGCAGAACCAGAGTTTTCCGCTTCTTCATGGCAAAGTGAACATCTAATGTCATCTTTGTATCCCATTTTGACTAAAGATACGTTTGTTGCCAAAGTTTGATGAAGGAATCTAAACTGAAATTCAGTCAGTTTGGTGCTTTTGGTACATTTAAAAGCGGTCATATATGAGTTTTGCCAGATTAAATCACGAGCTTCTGGGAAAACTTTGCTCCATTTCTCCTGACTAGAAATTTTATAGTTACATTTTAATTCCACCAGTTTTTGATAAGCTAGTCTGCTGGGCTTTTTCGATTTTAAAAAGGCGGTTGTGAAAGACTCTTGTTCTTTACAGTTTAGTGGTACATTTGGTAGTTTTTTGATTTTTCCAGAGCTCTCGGAGGGTAGATGTCATTCCATAGAATGTCAAAGGGCAAACCTTTGTCTGATACTTTTTTTTCAAATTCTGTTGGTGACAAGAAAAAAGTACTTGGTTTTTCCTTAACGATTTGATTCACCTGAGAAATGCCCATTTGATACCAACTTTTATAGAAGACCAGTTTGTCCATAACTCTAATCAAAGAATTATACCACAGGCTTTGTGTGAGGAAGGACTCCACCGTTTCTATTGAACCTTGATAGTTTAATTCCTTGGTTTAAGTCCTTGGTCCGCGACCCATGACCTTGGTGGAATTACATTCGCAAAAAAAGGAAACGGCCTTTGTTTTCGAAGAATGCTTTGAAAATCTTCCCTATACAAGTTTACAAGTTCTCTTTTTTTATTACTTCGAATATATACAGATTTAATAGTAATTGATATTGACCGTGCTGAAAACCGCTCCGCGCTCGTGTAGGAGACTGTTGTCTGAAGTCTTTCAAAGAAAAGCAGACTATTTTATCCTTACAACAACTTCCCAAAAAACTATACAGTTGACTAGCATAACAGGCCAGAGCCCCGATTTTAGTACGCGCAGGAGGAGGCCTAATCTCCACAGCAACCACCGCAGATCGGTTTCCAATAACAGACAAGCGTTACTTTCGTAATTAGTTTTAAGCATTCCTCCAGACACCTTTGAAGAGCGCCGGACACGTTGCCTGTCAAGGAACTTTGTACTTCTGATTAAATGAACCAGACATCTCAAGGAAACGCGAAATTTGATCAGACTATTTGGGATTATAAATTCATTTCACGGTCGAAGTCGACCTTCGCGGCTGGCTTCGCAATTGATAACTACAGTTTTCTCGCCGCATTTGGATTCAAATAGGCTTGATACGCTTTCAAAGGCTTTTCAAGTGCTCTCTTTTAAGAAAATAGTGTTCCCATGGCTTATTTAACTTCTTTCAAGAGTAGTATGCCGTGTCAACATTGGTGACCTTCGAAGCGAAAACGGCGAGTCGGCGTATCAATTTTTTACTGTGGAGCCACATGTAGGAATACACTCTCTGCTGGCACATCTTTCTCTGGTTTGGAAGGAACTCTGCGTGGAAAAGACCCTGACCAAAGAAATTTTTAAATCTTCTCTATTTGAACGTTTGAGAAAAGCCGTCAACAATGCACATTTTATAGTCGCCGGTGTAAACGAATGCGAGAGCGCGAGCTCTACTTCAAATCTCCTTGAGGAACAGCAAAGCCGATTATCTGATTCAATGGACGACCTTTTTTATCAAACGGCGAAGGATTCAAGTCTTTTTTCTCTGGCTTAAGACGATGTAAGCGTCCATGTGCCTCCAGTGACAAATCACTCTCCAAAAAGCCCGCCAAGCACTGTCGAAATTCCGCCAAAATTCTTATTCGCTGGCAGGAGCCCAAGACGCTGGATTACTCCAGATATTCTAGCTTCCACTTCAACATCTTCGCGTTCGCTTGGGCGATCTGTATAATCAGCGTCACAGATACAGTATGGTTTCTATATCAGTCATTTTAGCCTCCTTGAAATGTCAATCATAATCCAAAAATAATTATTACGGGTTACCTTCGTATTGTTACTTGTTTTTTACTTAATAGGCCAAATTATAGGGCTACCCTCTCCCTCAGAGCTTACAAGCGGCGCGTCCAAGATTCTGAGGTGAAGGTAGTCTCTCTTTTGAAATGTCCGTCATAATCCAAATACTTTTGTAGATGATTTTTGTAGTGTCATTTGTTTCTGAAATAGGCCAAATTATGGGGCTACCCTCTCCCTCAGAGCTTACAGGCGGCGCGCCCAAGATTCTGAGGTGATGGTAGTCTCTCTTTTGAAATATTGGTCATTATCCAAATTATTATTGTAGGTCATCTTTGTACTGTCCTTTGTTTCGAAATAGGCCAAATTATGGGGCTACCCTCTCCCTCAGAGCTTACAGGCGGCGCGACCAAGATTCTGAGGTGATGGTAGTCTCTCTTTTGAAATGTCGGTCATTTATCCAAATTATTATTGTAGGTAATTTTTGTAGTGTCATTTATTTTTGAAATAGGCCAAATTAATTACGGGGCTACCCTCTACCTGAGAGCTTACAGGCGGCGCGCCCAAGATTCTGAGGTGAAGGTTGTCTCTCTTTTAAACTGTCAGTCGTCAACCACAGTATTATTTAATTTTCATTTTCCAGAGTTCATAGTGGTACCTTCTTTATAGTTTTACGTGATTCGTGGCAAAGACAAGACCAGGCTAACAAATTTATTCTAGTTTTAACGTGATGCGACAATCACCGTGGCTGACTGGCCTCCAAAGTTCCTTTATAATTTGGACGCTTCTCAGGAGTTTCTTCACTGCTTGTAATCCAGAATTGGCTATTCTCAGCAGCTTGAAGATGTTGCATTGCATCAGTTGTTCCTTGGACGGCGACCTTTTCTTGTCCCGAGTACAATATCGATTCTCGATTCTCGACTCTCGATTACCGTATCTTGCTCGTGCAAGGTTTCGGCAACGGGACCAGTACTAACACCATTGCTGGAAAACTGTTTGGTAGAAGAAGAGTAAAATGGTGGCTTCGGCGCGTTACCTGTCTGATGCTCGGTATATCACTGCCAAACTGCGCTACAGAATGCGCGAAAAACCCCTCCGGTACTTGAAAAAAAAGAAAAAAAAACCTGAGCGATATAATTTAGTAACTTATTCATGGTGTTGAGCTTCCGGTTTATTCAGCTTATTGCCAGTTGTAGGCAAAGTTCACGCGCACATTATCGCGCTCTAACTGGGTTGATTGTGAGGAAACTCTTATGTCAGTCATTGACTACCCCCCCCGCGTTAAGCCTTTGTGCGACGGACGTCCCTTAGAAATATAAATTACCCACACTGATCGCCAATTCTACTTGCAAAGTGTTGAGGATTGGGTTGTGTAATGTATTCTAGAGTGTAAATTTAGTTCTAACCTCGCAGACAAGGATGCAATGAGACATTTATTTGCGTAGTTAGGCCTACTATCCATTGGGCAAGCATCCCTTTTATTTTCTTTCGATAGCCTGTCCATGCACTAACCTTTGGATACAGAAACTAGCTGCCTCTCGCTGTACCAAAACTTGATAGTTTTGGCGTTCAATATTCTTAACGGGTGCTCACAAAACACCGGGACTGCATCGCGCGCCTTTGGCGCTTTGGTACCCTGCAAGCTTTGGTTCATCGCGTTTTGAAAGATGGAAATTTTGATATTCCCGCGTAAAAGAAGACCGATAAAACGTGTCTTTCATTGACTACAGTGAAACGCCCGGAAATGAAGAACGTTTTGAAAGAAACGGGAAAACTGATAAAAGTAAATATTTTTTGTGATAAGTGAAATTAATGAGAAATAACCATAAACCAGTTTTGTTGTTTTGTTTTTTAAAAGCGGTTTGTCTGGTACCAGATTTGTACAATTACTTTCAATAAAACATGGATCGGGTTTTGTTAACTATGACAGAATGTAATTAAAAAGTATTATGTTGACAGCTACAAGGCACATGCTTGCCTTAAGCTGCGAGTATCCCGCCATGTTTTAAACAAAGGGCCTCTAACCAAGCCGGCATTCTAATCCGCCACAAATATGTGATGCACGCGTCTTTCAAAGTCGCCTAGTACTTAAAATCGGGGCTCTGGCCTGTTATGGCTCTATTGCATCATTACTGTGATTTTTTCAAAACGTTTGAGTCGTCTCAGGTGGAAGACAGCTGTGCAAATAAAAAATTAATTTGACGTACACAAAGGCACATCAACGTCCAGAGCACGTTTGATGAGCCTTGCGATGTCGACTGCGCTTTTTGCAAACACACGAACTTAGTCCTTTCCTAAATTACAGCTACAAAGAAAACAAAAAAAATTCGCTTCTTATAACTTTCTTCGGAGTCTCATCCATGCATGCGCATGGAATAAATGTTCCTCTAACAAAACGAGAAATAATTCGTAGGTGCCGTTTCACTTGTATCACAGCTCGTTACTGGCTGATCGTGACACAATAACTAACGGCTTAGTGGCTTATTGAAACAAAAAAGAACGTAAATGTCGGCTGTGTTTAGCAGACGTCTGTGGGGGAGAAATAAACGCGTGACGAGCGAATCCCAGAGGACGTCTACGGGGAGGCTAGATGTCAAGGGTTTCATGGTATTATAGTTCTGTCCATGGTGTCATTTGAAAATACTAAGTTACCGTCCACCATGGGTTTCTTGGTTCCACCGGTTTCGTGGTTTCATATATATCGTTGTTTCAAAGGTTTTGTAGTTTCATGGTATGGTTTATTGGGTTTGTTAATTTCATGGATAATTTAGTAAATGAACCTCTTCCGGCGGCTAGTATATCGAAGGATAATGCCCGTGGCTGAGAGAAAGAAACATTTAAATGTGAAATTATAATCCTCTGATTATTTTTTTACATCTCTAACATGTTGGGAGAGAAAAAAAGAAACAAACAAACAAGAAGTGAGCGCACGTGCGAACGACGTAAACAAGCACTTTGATTGGTTGATTTTTTTTTATTGAAACTGTGATTGGACCAGGGCTTGACAGGCTGTCATGTCAAATGAACTCTCGCAACGCCCCATAGATAAAAACTAGAGCGCATCACTTTTAGTTTATATTTTACCGACAGCGCTTTTTTGAAAACTACTCAAAAAACTGTTTGTAATGTATAAGTAGAGAGAATCCAACAATATCACTAACTGCCGCTGCAAGGGCTAGAAAAGTAATTACAACTATGAAACTGACAGGAACTTAAAAACATGGAGCAGTTGAAGGATGTAAGTTTGACATAAGTGGGCTTGTTGGAAAAACCTTTATTTAATGCTGCGGACGGTGGAAGCTGTGGAAGTCAAAGAAAGAAAAGGTAGAAGGAATGAAACAAACTTGCTTTTATCTCCCACTCTGCTGTTCTCTGGTTCAATATGGTTGAATCTGCAACCGTTCTTGGAGAAATTTTTTCGATCACCAAAGTACTTGTCCGTACTCCGTATTGGCGTTCCGTATTCCTGCCCTGTCAACTTTTACAGCACTTCTGTTTGCTCTCCCCCGAAAAATGACTTCTTTGCCGTGAATCAGGAACGCCTCTACTGAAGGATTTCAGTAGTGCGTGAGCTTTTAAAAGTTTATCTCTTAATCTCTTGAACGCACCCTCCGTGCTAACTTTCCAGCAACGTGGCCCCTTCTTAATACCTACGACTTGCAAATCCTATCCAAACGCAAGGTGTCGCAAATAAAAGCTACTGTGAAAAATCTAGTAATTAACAATTAACGTTTAACGGTTTACAATAGATCCTGATGAGAAATGAATATTTTACAGAATTAGTATTATAACGAACAACAAAATTACAAACAACAGCAATAAAAGTTACGTAGTCGCCTCCTACGAAAACAATATGTTTAAACAAAAGAAACCTGCATACGAGAAATAACTATTTTCAATTAAGCATGACACTATGAAACCATTGAAACCACGAGACCCATGAAACCTTTCACACCACGAAGCCTATGAAAAAAAGAAACCCTTGACACCACGAAATCTATGGAACCATTGACACCACGAAACCTATGAAACCATGAAACCCATGAAACTATCAAACCTAAGAAACTATGCATCAAACCTTTGACACCACGAAGCCTATAAAACCACGGAACCCATGAAACTGTGAAACCTATAACTATGAAACCTTTGAAACCATGAAACCCATGAAACTGTGAAACCTATGAAACCACCAAACCTTTGACACCACGAAATCCATGAAACCACCAAACCTTTGACACAACGAAACCTATGAAACCATGAAACCTATGAAACTATTGACACCACGAAACCTATGAAACCATGAAACCTATAAAACCATTGACACCACGAAACCTATGAAACCATGAAACCCATGAAACCTATGAAACCATGAAACCATTGACACCACAAAACCTATGAAACTATCGACACCACGAAACCCATGAAACCATGAAACCATGAAGCTATGACACCATTAACACCACGAAACCCATGAAACCATGAAACCCTTTACACCACGAAACCTATGAAACCATGAAACCAAAGAAACCACGAAACATATGAAACCACCAAACACTTCAAATCATGAAACCATTGACACCACGAAACCTAAGAAACCATGAAACCATTGACACCACGAAACCTATGAAACCATGAAACCATTGACACCACGAAACCTATGAAACCATGAAACCATAGACACCACGAAACCTATGAAACCATGAAACCATTGACACCACGAAACCAATGAAACCATGAAACCATTGACACCACGAAACCTAAGAAACCATGAAACCATTGACACCACGAAACCTATCAAACCATGAAACCATAGACACCACGAAACCTATGAAACCATGAAACCATTGACACCACGAAACCTATGAAACCATGAAACTATTGACACCACGAAACCTATGAAACCATAAAACAATTGACACCACGAAACCCATGAATCTATGAAAGCATTGACACCAGGAGACCTATGAAACCATGAAACCATAGACACCACGAAACTTATGAAACCATGAAATTATTGACACCACGAAACCTATGAAACCATGAAACCATTGACACCACGAAACCCATGAAACTATGAAAGCATTGACACAAGGAGACCTATGAAACCATGAAACCATAGACACCACGAAACCTATGAAACCATGAAACCATTGACACCACGAAACCTAAGAAACCATGAAACCATTGACACCACGAAACCTATGAAACCATGAAACCATACACACCACGAAACCTATGAAACCATGAAACCATTGACACCACGAAACCTATGAAACCATGAAACCATTGACACCACGAAACCTATGAAACCATGAAACCATAGACACCAGGAAACCTATGAAACCATGAAACTATTGACACCACGAAACCTATGAAACCATGAAACTATTGACACCACGAAACCTATGAAACCATGAAACCATTGACACCACGAAACCTATGAAACCATGAAACCATTGACACCACGAAACCTAAGAAACCATGAAACCATGGACACCACGAAACCTATGAAACCATGAAACCATTGACACCACGAAACCTATGAAACCATGAAACCATTGACACCACGAAACCTATGAAACCATGAAACCATTGACACCACGAAACCTATGAAACCATGAAACCATAGACACCACGAAACCTATGAAACCATGAAACCATTGACACCACGAAACCTATGAAACCATGAAACTATTGACACCACGAAACCTATGAAACCATGAAACAATTGACACCACGAAACCCATGAATCTATGAAAGCATTGACACCAGGAGACCTATGAAACCATGAAACCATAGACACCGCGAAACTTATGAAACCATGAAATTATTGACACCACGAAACCTATGAAACCATAAAACAATTGACACCACGAAACCTATGAAACCATGAAACCATTGACATCACAAAACCTATGAAACCATGAAACCATAGACACCACGAAACCTATGAAACCATGAAACCATTGACACCACGAAACCTATGAAACCATGAAACTATTGACACCACGAAACCTATGAAACCATGAAACAATTGACACCACGAAACCCATGAATCTATGAAAGCATTGACACCAGGAGACCTATGAAACCATGAAACCATAGACACCGCGAAACTTATGAAACCATGAAATTATTGACACCACGAAACCTATGAAACCATAAAACAATTGAAACCACGAAACCCATGAATCTATGAAAGCATTGAGACTAGGAGACATATGAAACCATGAAACCATAGACACCACGAAACCTATGAAACCATGAAACCATTGACACCACGAAACCTATGAAACCATGAAACCATTGACACCACGAAACCTATGAAACCATGAAACCATAGACACCAGGAAACCTATCAAACCATGAAACCATTGTCACCACGAAACCTATGAAACCATGAAACCATTGACACCACAAAACCTATGAAACCATGAAACCATAGACACCAGGAAACCTATGAAACCATGAAACCATTGACACCACAAAACCTATGAAACCATGAAACCATAGACACCAGGAAACCTATGAAACCATGAAACCATTGACACCACGAAACCTATGAAACCATGAAACCATTGACACCACGAAACCTATGAAACCATGAAACCATAGACACCAGGAAACCTATGAAACCATGAAACCATTGACACCACAAAACCTATGAAACCATGAAACCATAGACACCAGGAAACCTATGAAACCATGAAACCATTGACACCACAAAACCTATGAAACCATGAAACCATAGACACCAGGAAACCTATGAAACCATGAAACCATTGACACCACGAAACCTATGAAACCATGAAACTATTGACACCACGAAACCTATGAAACCATGAAACCATTGACACCACGAAAACTATGAAACCATGAAACCACTGACACCACGAAACCTATGAAACCATGAAACCATGGACACCACGAAACCTATGAAACTATGAAACCATTGACACCACGAAACCCATGAAACCATGAAACCATGAAGCTATGAAACCATTAACACCACGAAACTTATGAAACCATAAAACCCCTTACACCACGAAACCTATGAAACCATGAAACCATAGAAACCACGAAACATATGAAACCACCAAACACATCAAATCATGAAACCATTGACACCACGAAACCTAAGAAACCATGAAACCATAGACACCACGAAACCTATGAAACCATGAAACCATTGACACCACGAAAGCTTTGAAACCATGAAACTATTGACACCACGAAACCTATGAAACCATGAAACCATTGACACCACGAAACCTATGAAACCATGAAACCACTGACACTACGAAACCTACGAAACCATGAAACCACGGACACCACGAAACCTATGAAACCATGAAACCATTGACACCACGAAACCTATGAAACCATGAAACCATTGACATCACAAAAGCTATGAAACTATCGACACCACGAAACCCATGAAACCATGAAACCATGAAGCTATGAAACCGTTGACACCACGAAACTTATGAAACCATAAAACCCTTGACACCACGAAACCTATGAAACCATGAAACCATAGAAACCAGGAAACATATGAAACCACCAAACACATCAAATCATGAAACCATTGACACCACGAAACCTAAGAAACCATGAAACCATTGACACCACGAAACCTATGAAACCATGAAACCATTGACACCACGAAAACTATGAAACCATGAAACTATTGACACCACAAAACCTATGAAACCATGAAGCCATTGACACCACGAAACCTAAGAAACCATGAAACCATAGACACCACGAAACGTATGAAACCATGAAACCATTGACACCACGAAACCTATGAGACCATGAAACCATGGACGCCACGAAACCTATGAAACCATGAAACCATTGACACCACGAAACCTATGAAACCATGAAACCATTGACACCACGAAACCTATGAAACCATGAAAGCATTGACACCACGAAACCCATGAAACTACGAAACCATTAACACCACGAAACCTATGAAACCATGAACCTATTAACACCACTAAACCTATGAAACCACGAAACACATGAAACTATGAAACCACTGACACCACGAGACCTATGAAACCATGACTCCATGGTACTATCATTATATGACATAGAGATTGGCATATACTAAGTAGCATAAATTCGTGCACCGTAACACCAAGTTGTAACTACACCCCCTTTGTTTTACATATATATTGAGATGGAAACTATTTTTCTGTCGGTATTTTAAAACTGTAGTTGTCCTTGTCTTCATCGCTGTAATAGTTTAAATCCATTCATTTGTCGTTTGTCCCGATTTCATTTTTTCGCTGTTTCAAGTCATAGCACTTTTAGTGGTAGATTAAGTCTTGGCTTGTCTAGATTTCCGTTCTTGGTACATAATGCGTTCCCATTTTTAGCAATACGTTTTTCAGCGATACAATGGTGATAATAAAATGGGTTTTGAGTAGATTTAACCAAAGTTAGGGTGGAAGAACTCACATGTTTGTCATACACGAAACCATGCTTGAAGGACAACTGCTTCGCGTCCTGTAGACTTCCACGTACTTTCACAGCCCAGATATTTCTATAAAAATTTTGTGTAGAATCTAGCGTCCAAATTAAATACATTATCCAAAAGAAAGGACTTAAAACTTTTGTTTTCGCGACCGCCATTGATGTAGAAACTTCCCCACTTCCCGTCGCAATCGTAGACGAGGTCTGTTTAATTTACGTACTTGGTAGCCTGGCATATTCCTAGGAAATCGTGGTGAGGATGTGCCGTCTGACTTTCCTGCAAATCCGTACCCTAGACTTGTAGCAATGTAAGGAAGTACGCGCCGGGATTTTTGGTTCACAGAGTGAAGGCTATCAATTATTAACTGAGCAATCCGGGCGCGTATTCCTGGGAATTCGCGGTGAAGTATGTTGTTCGGCTTCATGATGGGCTTAGGCTACCAAAAAATTCTGACCAGGGGGTCTTCTAATCTTGTACAGTACTTGTCACCGCCTGCCGGAAACAATCAATGAACCCTTTTTTTCGCTCAGTATCTTGTTTCATTTGTTAGATTTAATGAGATCGCCGCGTGTCGCGTCCGGAATATTTCGCTAAAGTTTCTGTGGCTTTATAACGCTGGTTGCATTTGCGAAGCTACGAGCAAAATGGCTAGATTTCTAATTACTCCTGGCAAGTGTTAAATCTACTTTAATTTAACGGGAAGATGCCGGAAAAACGAATCCGAACCTACGTCAAGTTCGACCATTAAACTGCTAAACGAGAGTGGGAAATTATTTCTGCAGGAAATCCTTATGTGATTATCGACTTTGGTAAGTTTAGCTTTGTTTAGCCGAGCAATTGCTGGTAAGTCGTGATTTGTAATATTTCGGTTTTTTGTTCATGAAAGATACCGAGAAAAAATATCAAGCGGAAGTTATTTTTTTCGCACGTGTTCTCTGATGATGTATTTCACATAATTTTTGATAACGTATTACTAAAAGATTCTGTCCGGATTTTTCGATATCTTATCAATTTTACTCTATCACACGCCGCCCAACAAACGATTGCTAACCTCGAGCATTTGGCGCTTTCCTATTTTGCTTTTGCATTTTGATCACCGTCTCATGAAAGTGCTTTTAGTTTTTCCTGGCAGGAAATATGTACCGCGCGCGTTTGTTTGGCGCCCAGATCAGTGATATCAGTAATCAAGAAAAAACGGGAAGAGACTCCAGACAGGTAAGAAAACTTAATAATTATATCAGTAGCATTTGATGTTAAAAATTATTATTCTGGATTATTCTATTCTCGGTGAACACTCGAGAGAGTCAGCTCTTTTCTGAAAAAAATTTCGCAGACAAATAGCCTCGCTGGGTCATGCTGGGTCCCCTTGTTTCCTGAGCTTTTGTTATCTGCGTTGCGTAGTACTAACCTGTAGTAACCTGGGTAGTGTATACCTGAAAACTACAGTTAACTTACGAAAATACATTAATCAATCCTGCAGTATGCCTGAAAACTCCTTTAACTTGCAAAAATACTCTAACCAATGCTGTAGTATTCTGGGTAGTGTATACCTGAAATCTACAGTTAATGAGTTTATTTACTCGCAAATAAAAAAATTTATGTCACCTACACAATAATAATTATGTAGTTATGTACACAGTTGAAAGTAGGATCGAGGTGGTTGATTTTGTGACCTGATAATGTTCGTCGACATGTAGAGGTGATTCTCTTGACCTTTGCTACTTACTATATAATAGGCAAAAGGTACAGTCATGTAAAGTAACGATCACAAGATAATCAGGAGATCTCAGGGACCACTTATATCCCTGGAACACGTTCAGTAAAATTACTATAGTCCTTGTTCCGTACATTTACTCAACATGTGCAGTAATTTTACTCTCCACGTTTTCAGTAAAATTACACAATCGTATGATCGTCTTTCTCGAGGAGTTATAAGGTGAACAACTTCAATTCCACTCACAATTTGCAAGCTCAATCTTCGGACGTTCAAGAAATCAACCCACCTCCACCTCATTTCTCCTCCAATGTGTAATTAAGTTTTTGGTCTACATTAAGTTTTGCCTTTTATCGTGGCCCACACCTTTGCTAGAGCTTAAATAAATTACTTTTAGTTTCTTATTTCTTGGATTTCTTAGTTATGTAAATAAAAGCGGCCATCTGGAATGGCCAGAATTTTAATCCCAACGGTTTGTTGCTATTTTATATGCACTCTAGCAAACTAAGCTTGGCTGTTGACATTAAGTGCACTCGGAGTTGGTATTATTTTACCATATTCGTGAAAGGGGACATAAATGCTCTTAATCATTCCTGTAGTATCCTGGGTAGTGTATACCTGAAATCTACAGTTAACTCGCAAAAATGCTCTAATCATTCCTGTAGTATCCTGGGTAGTGTATACTTGAAATCTACAGTTAACTTGCAAAAATGCTCTAATCGATGCTGTAGTACCCTGGGTATCGTATAATCTACAGTTAAATTGCAAAAATACTCTTATCAATGTTGTAGTATCCTGGGTAGTGTATACCTGAAATCTACGGTTAATTCGTAAAAATGCTCCAATAATTCCTGTAGTATCCTGGGTATTGTATACCTGAAATCTACAGTTAACTTGCAAAAATGCTCTAATCATTCCTGTAGTATCCTGGGTATTGCATACCTGAAGTCTACAGTTAACTTGCAAAAATGCTGTAGTCATTCCTGTAGTATCCTGGGTAGTGTATACTTGAAATCTAATGTTAACTTGCAAAAATGCTCTAATTGATGCTGTAGTATCCTGGGTAGTGTATACCTGAAAGACAGTTAACTTGCAAAAATACTCTAATCAATGCTGTAGTACAGTCAACTCTCGCCTTGCGGACACCCCAATATAACGGACACCCCGATAATACGGACAGCAGATAAATTCCGGGCAAAAATAAATTACAGACATTTGACTTAAATAAACTCCCGCTATTACGGACTCTCGCCACAGAGGACACTAATTTAAGGTCCCTACAGTGTCTGCTCTAAAGGGAGTTGCCTGTATCCCGGCTAGTGTATACCTAAAAAATACATAACCTGACTTATTTTATTTTTGGAGGTGATAATCTTATTCAACTCTTTGACTTACTCTTTTTTCCATCTTATTTTTTCAGCACCCGCTCGAAATTGTTTTTGGCACGAGTATTGCCTTGAACAACGCGGAGTAAAAGAGCAGTATAAGAACAGTTATTGTGGTATTTTGTGTTAGTGATCTAGGAGCCCTTGAAATTGGCGATTTTGCGATGGTGACATATCGCTAGGATTATTTCATTTGCTTGATATAAAAGTAGTACAAAAAATCTTAAATCATATCGGTACTTGTCTCTTAATTGTTTCTGTTGGCTTTATAAGGATTAGGCGCCTTTACATTCTGATACAGGACCATACAGTTGTCAGCGCGTTTGTTAAATTTGGTAATGTTAAATTAGAGTATAAGGAGCTACTTTTACGAATTTTACGAAAAACATTTTCCCGGCCTTTCAGGAAGCGGCTCAAATAATTTCAAAGTTGCAGTGCAGTCACAAAACTGAATTCTTGGGTTTACCTCCGTTTCATACTATCTTACTGCCCGAGACTGAAAAAGGTGCTATGTAAAATGTTTACGCCGTTTTATTAGTATAGGTAATAGCATGATTTGTAGTGATATTAGGCATAAATACTACGAGTGATATTTCAAAATTGTTGAACGTACTTTCACGAGCCGTTAGGCGAGTGAAATTTGGGCATGAACTACATGTTAGCACACACCACACACCAGTTAACCTTATTGAAAATAGCTAAATGGTGAATTATGGCTTGGCTGCCAAGTTGCAACTGATCTTTTGCTTTTAAGATCTTTAGGGAAGTTGTTTTCGCACAGAAAATTAATTTCTTCATTGTCAGGAAGAAGTTTTTGAAATAATGTAACTTTAACTTTGTTTGAAGGAAATCCTACTTACGCGCTGGTTTTTGACACTTGTTATGCGTGTTCAACTTGACAACACAAAGCAAAATTTATATATCTGCGCGAAACGAGCACGTTTAAAAAACTATAGTTGCTTTGAAACCGATTTTTGGGGAGATTTTACTGGGTAAAGATTGACCTTTTTTCTGCCCACATATCAACGCAATAACTTCTACTTTGAGGATTTTGTTTATATTTTAGTGATCTGCGAAACTACGAGTGTCCGATTGAGCGAGGGTTTTAAAATGTCAGCTCGGGTGCAACAAAGTTCAGTGACTTCAAACACGTTGTGGGCAAGCGTTAATTTTTTTGGGGCAAATCAAAGTCAAAAGATTTGTTGTTTTTGTGTCCACAGTGGAGCTCCGAGCCTTATATATCCAGGAACTTCCTTATATGAACACATTTCGTGAATGTATCTTGAAAAAAATCGGACCTACGCATGCACATTTCCAGTACAACGCAAGGAAATTAATGTCGTTAAAGTCCGTTTTACTATGAGGTATTCTTTGAGAAAATTAAGTAACGACAAGGTTATAACCACAGCTTGCAACTTTTTGTTATGAAGTAGTCTCGTGGTTATTTTTGACATTATTATCATAAGGATTTTTGATGACAGTTCTGTTTGTTCTTTGTTCTTCTCGTGATTTAAGTTTCGTTATGTTTGGGTTTGAGAATCAAGGTTAACCAATATATGCGTTGACAGGTTTTTGAGTGTTATTACCTTTTTAATGGGTTTGTCGACAGAAGTGTCATCAAGCTTGGGGCTTAATTAAGTTTGATTTTCAGTTTTTAAGTGGGTACGTTTTGCGACCATTGCTGACCTTGCTTATTATCTACATCAGAGTTCCTGTTTTGGTTTAAGATTTAGCCTCGTGGATTTAGTTGTCGAGCTTTCATTGGTTTTCTTGTAGGATTGTTTATTCCACTTTTGTTAACAACGGGAAATTCGTTAGAAGTCATTCGGAATAGCTTTCGTAACTCTCATGATCAGCAAGCCTAAACGTACCTGCGTTATGCTTATATAAGTTGTGTAGTTGGGTGGTTAGTAGAGTGTGATTAGCTGTTGTAAGAAGCTGAGCTGTAGACGTTTGTCTTGCCGCCAGTAATTAAAGGAAGAAAGTATCAAAGCTTTGTCAGAGTCCTGGAGCACTCTCGCTAGAAGAGCTGTCCCCGTCGAATCGAAGAAACCCCTAACATATTTGGTGGAGAATCCGCTTAAAGAAGACGATTGTGAGTGGAACTTTTTTTTTTTTTTTTTAGCATGCCTTTCTGTTGCAAGCTAGTTTAGTTCTTTTTGGCATTTGTAATGCGTCGTTTTTCTTTGTAAATTTAGTCTTCTGTTTAACTCTATTTTCGTTAGTGTTTCTTGTCGCTGCAATGGGTCAATTTCAATGTCGGGTTTTCAGTTAGTGTTTTGGTGGCATTTTGCTTTCCCCATGTTTTTGAATAAGTACAAGTTTTGTTCTTCAACGTTGGGAGACTTGGCTTAATCCTGATTACTAGGCGTAGAGCGCGTGCCCTGGCTGAACGGGCTTCTAGCTAGGAAAATTTGGGTTTGTCTCCGAGTTCTAGTGAGTAGCCTGCCCCTCCTTCACCCGTTCCTCAGTCTAGAGAATCATTGTTTCACTCGTTTTTAAGGTCAGTTAGGTCTAATAGGGCCGAGGCTCAAGATCAAGCGTTAAGTGCAATTCCAACTCCTAGTGAAGATTCCTCTATATCTTGGTGCTCTAGCAATCAGAGCGTAAATTCGCAAGAGGAGGTAATTTACGAAGACGTAGTGCCGAGTGAAATTAACGCTAGTCGCGATAATATAAGTGTTGATTCAACTGAGCGTAATAGCGATTCATCTTCAGATAGTGAGTTTAGTGCTTTGGAGTCAGGTGATTTGTCTCTTGCCCCAGCCTACACCGAGATGGAGTTGAGCGAATGCAGGCGTCGATTAACTCACAAAGTAGAAACGTCAGTGTTAAGCGTCAGTGTTAAGCCAGTTTTTAGGGGTGATGAGTGCTAGGATGTTCATGAATTTATTAGGAATTATAAAAGAGCTGGTCGTTTGAATGGTTGGGACGACGTTAATTTGTCCTTGGGTCTTCCACTCTATTTAAAGGTTCATGCTAGCGCGTGGTTTAACACGTTGCCTACACCAGATGAAATGTCTTTTGATGAATTATCCGAGGAGTTAGTTACTCATTTTGGGTCCGGAGCCAGCGAGTGGCGTGTAAGGCAGGCACTAGGCCAGCGTCGGCAGTTAGAAAAAGAATCTGTTGCTGACTACTCTTATAGTCTCCGTACTCATTGTGCTAGAATAAACTTGCCTAGAACTGAATGGACGCATTATTTTGTGCAGGGGCTTCTCCCCGAAATTCGTGAGTATGTAGTTTTGCAGCAGCCTGAGAGTTTGGAGGTGGCCGAAAATTATGCAAAATTGAAAGAGTCGGTGTTGGCTACTTCCGGTAAAAAAGAGGAGTTTAGTCCTAAGGAAGTGTCTGCGCAGATATTAGAGGAGCTTTCAAAGGCAATCGGTTCCAAGGATAAGTCACCCGCAGTTAGTGCCATTAATCAAAGAGAGCCCTTTGTGAGTAAGTCTAAAATGAAACAAATTGTTAGGGACGAGTTTCGAGATCTAATGGGAACTGCTAGTACTAGACCTAATAGTTTTAATCAACGCTATATACAGCCTTTTCAGTCAAGAGGTTTGCGTTCTCGTTTTGGAGACGCTATTTGTTATAATTGTGGAAAGAAAGAACACACTTATTATTATTGTCGTTCGAGGCCTGACCCTCGAGTTCCTCTCCGTGTGGGTAATAGACAGAGTTATTTTCAGCCTAAAGGTCAAGGAGGTTCTAGTTGGCAATCTAATCAGCAGGGAAACTAAAACGCGCCCCTGTCTTGTTGCAAAATGAACCGGTGATGGGGGCTTCAAAAGTTGAAAAAAAGAGTTTAAATTTATCGTCGGGGGCGTGCAAAACTGATAAATCTGCTTTCAGTAAAGTGCGTCCTGATGGGGTTTCTGTTATCGCGAAAAAAGAATTTGATGAAAATGTTGTTGGTAAAGATAGTGTTCAAGCTTCGTCAAAACAATCTTTTGAATCTTCGGATGTTTGTCAATTTTCGCGGTTAAGTCAAAATAGTTTTTCTAAGCAAGGCACGTGTGTTGAAAGTAATATTGTGATTATCTTAACAATTATTTTTGCTATCACTAATAAGTTACTAGAGTTGTTTGAAGGAATTGTCACAAGTATCAATGATGTTCTTAATCGACCGTCCAGATTTGGTAACAAAAGCGAGTGTTTTTGTTCCGGCCCGAATTCGCCAGTTTCTTCGGTTGCCTCTGTTGGAAAGGAATGTCCCGAATATTTTTGTGGGGAATTGAGACAAGAAAAGCCCCAAAATTTTAAATGCGTTGTTCCCAAAGAAGGCAAATTAACTTTTGAAAAGGTAGATGTTATTGTTTTTGATCCGTTTGATGTTGGTTATGTTACGGTTAAAGATGTTGTCTCTGAAGATGTTTTGATCAATAAGATAAGTGATAGCGACGTGTATTCAAGTGGTAATGCGGTGAATATTAAAAGAGGATCATTTGGGTCTTCGGAAGTCGATGATTTGGGTACTCTTGGTAGTGAAACAAAAACGCTGACCCGAAGTGCGGTTGGTTCGCCTGCGGACGCTTTGTTGATTAATTCTCCAAGTGTTGGGGATAAACTAAAATTAGATACGGTTAATGGTATTTGTGTTCCTTTCGTGGCCGAAAAATGTACTTTGCCTATTAGTATAGCAGGTCACAATTTTTATTGTTTGATAGATTCTGGGGCTGCTGTCACGGCAGTCAGCGCAAAAGTGTGGCGTGAGTGTTTGAGTCACGCTTATCCGAGTCTGGAGAAGTGTAGTTCAGAATGTGTGACTTCAGCAAATGGGTGTCAACTGACTACAATTGGGAAGTTGTTGGTGGATTTGGTCATTATTTTCATGCTTTTCCTTTCGAGGCGCACGTGATTGAGGATTTGACTTGTGACGTAATTCTTGGTAGAGATTTTCTACAAAAATTTTGTTTCACAGTTGATTTTGAAAATGGAAAGCTGAGTTTTTTCCCTGAGTCTGATCCTTTGCTTTTTAAGGATGTTCAGTTAGATGATGATGTTGTTAATTCTCAAGAAACGTTTATTTCTTCGGTGCATTCCTCACGCACATTCGTTATTCCACCTCAGTCTGAAATTCTGGTGCCGAGTAGGCTAGAGGATTTGCCAGCAAGTGTGGTGAGTATTAATGGTATGTTAGCCCCGAGGACTAACCTTTGTCACAGGTATTCTGTATTTGGAGCTTCAGAGCTTGTCAGTGTTGCAGATGATGGAACAGTTCCCGTAAGAATAGTTGGCTAATTTTGAGGAGGTAGATCAAAACAATGCTACTTTTGAGATAACTGCTTCGGATCCGATAGGGAATCTGCCTTTGCCTGATTCATGCAGTGACCAGTCTGAACAATGTGATTATTCTGAATTACCTGATTTGTCTGATAGTGTTTTGTCTGATGGTGATAGAATTAAGTTCGGAATTTGTTGAAGAAGTGTCGTGTTGTTTTTGCTTTTCCTGGGGATCAATTGGGTAGAACTTCCCTTGTTCAGCATGTCATAGATACTGGTGATGCTATGCCCATTTAGCAAAGGCCATACAGAGCTTCTCCTGATGTTAAGAAAGATTTTGACCGTCAAGTGGACGAAATGCTCAAGAATGGAATTAGTCAAGAGTCTGTTTCTCCCTGGAGCTCTCCAGTAGTTTTGGTTAAAAAGAAGGATGGGTCGTACAGATTTTGTGTCGATTTTCGAAAGCTTAATAAGGTCACTAAACTAGATAGCTTTCCGATGCCTTTGGTGGCAGATGCGCTGGATTCTTTAGCAAGCACAAGTCTCTTTTCTTGTCTGGATTTAAAAAGTGGTTTTTGGCAAATTCAAATGCATTTTGGCTCAAGGGAAAAAACAGCTTTCGCCACTCATAATGGTCTTTATGAATTTCTCACCATGCCTTTCGGATTAAGTAATTCGGGAGCCAGTTTTCAGAGACTTACGGGGGATATCTTAAGAGGATTAGAGTATCGTTTTGCTCTTATTTATATGGATGATATAATCATATTTTCTAAGTCTGTTGAGAGCATTTGTCTCACCTAGAGGAGGTCTTTCGAAGGCTTCGTGAAGCTAATGCCAAGCTTAACCCAAAGAAGTGCAATTTCGTTAAGCAAAAGGTTGAATATCTAGGCCATGTTGTGACTCCGGATGGTATTAGCCCCAATCCTGACAAAGTCCGCGTTGTACAGGAATTCCCTACGCCCTCTAATTTGAAAGAACTTAGGAATTTTTTGGGTCTTGCTAACTATTATAGGCGTTTTGTTAAGGGTTTTTCTCATATTGCTGCCCCTTTGAATGCGTTGACTAGAATCTCAAAGATCATTGAGAAAGCCGTTGCTGAACAATTGACTGACCATGTGAAGACATACCATCTAGATGTGATGTATCAGTCTGCTTTCAAGGTCTTGCACTCAACTGAGACGGCCTAACTAAAAGTACAAAATGACATACTGCGTGCTGTTGATGATAACAAGTCGGTTATACTCCTTCTACTTGACTTGCCTGCAGCCTTTGATACGGTTGACCATTTGATACTATTATCTAGACTCTCCCATCGTTTTGGTATAAAGGGTAATGCCCTTGCATGGTTTGATTCGTATCTTAAATCTCGCAAACAGTTTGTGCAAATTGAAGATTGTCAATCATCACAACGTTGTTTAGCACATGGGGTGCCTCAACGATCTGTGTTAGGTCCCTTGCTGTATTCATTATATACATCTCCGATTGCTGATATTATCAATCTTCATAATCTACAGTACCATTTGTATGCTGATGATTACCAACTTTACATTTCTTTTAAAACTGACTGCTTTGCTGACCTCGCTCAAGCTAAGTCATCTGTTGAGCTATGTGTCAAAGATATTGACTGGTGGATGACAAACAACCTGCTAAAGCTCAATCAGGAGAAAACTAAAGTGATTGTAATTAGTTCAAAATTCCGCCCAAAGCCTGCCATTTCATATGTGTCAGTTGGTGATGAACAAATACTCCCCAAATCTTCAGCTAGGAATCTCGGTGTCATATTTGATGAATGTTGTAATATGGTGGAACATGTAAATATGATCTGCAAAACGTCGTACTACCACTTAAGGAACATTTCTAAAATTAGGAAGTACCTCACTGAGGAAACTACGGAAATTCTTGTTCATGCGTTTGTTACTTCTAAACTAGACTATTGTAACTCTTTATTGTATGGCCTCCCTAAGCATATGATAGGTAGTTTGCAGTCTGTGTTAAACACGGCTGCTCGTATCGTTACTTTAACCAAGAAATTTGATCATATCACCCCTATATTGATTCAACTGCATTGGTTACCTGTTCATTTTCGGATTCTTTTTAAAGTTTTATTGTTAGTTTATAAGGCGCTAAATGGTATGACACCATTATATATCACGGAATTACTTAGTTATCGTACATGTTCACGTACGCTACGCTCTACTGATCAAAAACTTCTGGCAGTTCCGAAGTCAAGACTTAAAACATACGGAGACAGGGCCTTTTCCGTTGCTGCACCTAAACTCTGGAATGAGCTGCCATTAGATCTTAGAAGTTTAGTTACAATTAATTTATTCAAGAAACACTTAAAGACCGATCTTTTTAAAAAAGCATATAATGTTTAACTTTTTGATAATTTAGAATAGGATTTATTGTGATATTTTTATAAATAAGACTGCTGATAGGTTTTTAATTTATTCATATTTTATTACCAGTGGGATCTTTTTAACTATTTTAATATTATGAATTGTAAAGCGCTTTGGTCAATTAGTGGAGTTAGCGCTATATAAATTATGTTATGTTTTATGTTTTTTTTAGAAAGAGTAGTTAGGTAAATGGTTATCCTACAGCACTTTTTTCTGTTTATTTTCTGATTAAACCGTTTGAAATTTATGTCATGACTTTTCGTGTCATTTTGAACCGAATATCTTTATCATTTAAAAACCTCTGATTATCTCTGTCATTGAAACAGTCATTAATTTTAATTTTTTCCAAAAATATTTTTTTTCTGTTTATTTTCTGGTTATTTCGTTTTCCAATTCCGTCATGACTTTTTTGCTATCATTTTTGTGATTACCCCTGTTATTTAAGAGACCTCTGTTTAATTCTGTCATTGAAAACCGTCATGACTTTTTCCTATCATTTTTTTAGCTTATTATCCCTTATCAAATTTTTCACAAATTTCACAATCCCACAATCCCACAAATTTCTAAAATTATAAATAATAATGTTTTTAATAAGAATATTGAAATTGCGTTTGAATTTTAAATATATAAAAAATATATAAGTTAAACATTTGTGTCTAATAATAAAACATAATGTTAATCAAGAATATACCAGATTACGCAAAGGATTTTAAGAACGAATACCTTTTTATATTAGGTATTAATAATGAATTTAAGTATTTTCTTGATAACATGAACGAAGCAACTCGTGGATTATTTGAAAATAATAAAGTTGATAAAATAAAAAAAATTATTAAATTATTTTTAGCATATCAAAATTTAGACCAATTTAAAGATGTTAGTAATTTTGAGATTAAAAGTAGTGATATTAAAAACTTAATCAAGATTAAAAAAAATTTAATGATTTTAATCGCCTTATTGAATATAAAAAAGATTGTTATCATGGAGATGAACAAAATTTTATTGAGCCCTATCCTGGTTTCAAAAATATTTATGATGATTTTGAATTATTTTTTAGTAAGTTTAAAATAAAATATGAAGCTGATGATAGATTTTGGGATTACAATGCTGATAGAGATAGATATCGTTACAGATATTGTTATAGTGATAGTGATAGTGATAGTGATTAATATTTTTAAATCTTATAACATTTTTTTTTTGTTATAAGATTAAACACTTTAATAAAAAAAATAGTATAAACAATTAATAAAAATGGAACCAAGATCAAGAGAAACTACTCCTACAAAGGAGGAACTGGATTTTATAGTTGATGATGGTTATAGACATGCTGTTGACCCAGATTATATCCCAGATGAAAAATATCTTGTTAGTGGAAAAGAGTTTAAAAAACTAACCAGAAATGCTAAAAACCTCGGTGCTGAATCGCTTGATTATTCAACACGAAAAAATAATAAATACATGGTTACACTTACAAGTGGAAAAAAAGTTCATTTTGGATGGACAAAATATGCGGATTATCTTACTCACAAAGACAAAGATAGAAGAGATAAATATCTTGCTCGAGCTACAAAGATTAAGAATATACAAGGAGAATTAACTCATAATAATCCAGAATCGGCTAACTATTGGTCAACAAAACTTCTTTGGTAGTAAATTGGTTTAAGAATTAAAATATTTTTTAAAAAAAATGAACCGCAAAAAAGTTACAATTGGAGGAAAGAAGTTCTATATTCATCCAATCTTTAGTAATTATGCCGCTTCAAAAGACGGTGAAATTTTAAATGTAAAAACTGGAAGAATTTTAAAAAAAAATTTGACTGATAAGGGATACTATCAGTTTAAAGTCAATGATAAAAAATTGATTAAACCAAAGAATCACTATATACACAGGTTTGAATGGGAATGTGTAAGAGGTGTTATTCCAGAAGGATTTGTTATTGATCATATTGATTCTGTTAGAACAAATAATAAAATTTACAATTTACAATTACTAACTTTGGTGGAAAATATTAGAAAAGGAAATAGCAAACCAATCACCTCATTTAATATCAAAAACAACAAACAAAAAAAATATGAAAGTATTACTTCTGCTTCACTCGAATTAGATATTTCCTTTTCAATTATTTCTAATATTTGTAGAAAAGTAAAATATTACAAAACAGTGATTTCCAAAAAAGATGGGGATAGATACAAATTTGAATTTTTAGAAAAAAAGTTTAAAGATTAAATAATTATAATCAAAATGCAGTTGTCCAGTTACGAAAATCTTACCCAAAACAATATTATCTTTAAAGAAGCCAAAGAATTTAAAGTCAAAGATAGTAAGATTAAATACAAGCGTATCCCAATTGAAATCAAATATTCGAATGGAAAGAAAGGACCGCTTGTAATCGAAACACCTTTTCTTTTTAGCTTTGGTGTTAGTGAAAAGAAAAATCAAGAAACAAAAAAGTTAGTAGGTTATAGTATTCCAGTATGTCTTTGGGATAAAGATAGCGAACCAAGTAAGAAAGAAAAAGCATTTTTGGAAGTTATTAATAACGTAACAACTCTATCTCAACAACATTTAGAGAATGAATACGGAGCGGATTTGCTTCAACTCTAACTTCTGTTTTATATTACAAACAGGAAGAATACACTGATAAAAAAGGAAAGAAGAAAACAAGAATTGATCCCTCATCTCCACCAGTTTTTTATGCAAAACTTATTTACTCAGAAAAATCAAAGAAAATTTTATCTTTGTTTAAGGGAAAGGTAGGTAAGGATTTAAATCCTTTTAAATATATTGATCAGTACTGTAATGTTAAATTGGCTCTGATAATTGAAGGAATCTTCATAAGTAAAACTGTAACATCTTTACAAATAAAAGTTCATGAGTGTTATGTCAAACCACTCAAACCTAGAGAGACTTTACTAACAATTGAAGAGGAAGATGAAGAGCAAAGCGATATTGAAGAAATAATTGATCAAGTAGACGAAGACTTAGTTATCTCTGATGAAGAAAACGAGTAAATAACTATTTTTAATACGAAATTCGTATTAAAAATCAACCAAATCCTTAGAACTAACCCATGAGTTAAATTTATCAGGATATCCACTCCATTTTACTAATGCCATTTTTTTCTTATTATCTCGTCTGATAATCTTTTCTATTCTAAATGTTTGTTGTTTTGTTTTTTGTAATTCTTGGTTGTAGAAAGAACCCTTAATTTTTTCTCCCATCAGATCAACAATGCTATACGTAACAGGTTTTGTAGGTAAAACTTTATCAATTACGAATATTTCTTCTGTCCAGTTTGGTGTGTAGCCTTTATCAAATACCTTCCTCTTATACTTAGAAATTCTAACACGATCACCAACCGCAAACTTTGATTTACCAGGTTATAAGTAAATCGAATCACCATACAAATAAGACCAATTTTTACTTGCTTCAACAGGAGTCATTTTTATACTAGAATGTCTAGCGTTGTTGTAATCATCAACTAGTTTATCTATCTTATCCCATTAAATAGTGTTGTTATTCACAGTAAACATCTTCCACATTCTGTTTTTCATTGTTTTATTTCATCTCTCAACAACACTAGATTTCTCCTCGTTTTCAGTGTGATACAGCTTGATACCCTTTCTTTTCAGAAAATCTTTAAAATGTTTGCTTATAAATTCGAACCTTTATCAGTCCATAACATTTGAGGTTTACGTTTACTTTTGAATATGTCATCGAATGCTTTACTGACAGTTTCAGTTTTTTTATCTTTCAATCCCCTAATCCATCCATACTTGCTAAACACATCAATAACAATCAGCAGATATTTAATTCCTTTATTCCACTTACTAAACTTTTGCATTTCAACTAAATCAGCAGCCCAGATATCATCAATTCCGTTTGAGATTACTGATCTCTTTTGAAAGTTTCGTGTGATTGGTTTGTGAAGTTCGTCGGCAAATTGTTGAGACCAATCACTACTCAACGCCGACTCACGTTTTTTTGAATGCCAAGACCAAGTTTTTGTTTTGTATTAATCAAGAATCTAGCAGTTGAACCCCACTTTGGCATTTCACCATATGGTATCTCATCCAATGATTGTACCATCTCTCTATCGCAATCACCTTTGTTTCTTCCCATGTCGTAACAAATATCGTGATAAGCTGCAATCTCATCGACTTTGTTAAACGGTTTAACTTTCCACTCTGGCACTTTTCCGGTTTCATGATTATAACTTAATTGTTTGTCTAGAGGATTGTAGGGTCCCATATATTTATAAGAACCTGGAGTCCATCCTGCTTTTGGTTTTGGAAGTTTTCCAATCAATTTGTGAATATCAAAGACGCCCGCCCCTTCAGACGGGCTTATTAGTTTGTGACTTCTTTTTTGTTTTCCTTTTTCCAGTTCCAGTTTGAGAAACCGTCCCCATTTTTACATATCTAACTTTTTTATTTCCGCAAACTGCGCATCTACAAAAGAATTGAGTTCTACCTCTTTTATCATTTTGGTAACCACTTGGCTCTGTGCAAGGAGTTACTCTTTTATCTACTATACAATAAGATTCTTTCATTTAATATACTGTTTAGATAAAATATGTCTACCAGATCTAATTTTGTTAAAAGTGAACTTCAAAAGATATATAATTTTTTAAACGAGAGTTATGAATATGCTGATTTTTCTTGATTGGAAAACGATGCTAAATTTATAAAAATATTTGAGTTGCTTATGGAAATAAGTGAGAAATCAAATACGCTTAACAAAGTTGTAAAAGGAAACTATCTGTTTATATAATAAATGGAAGCCAAGTTCTTTTCAGAGATAGAAAAAAAGATGGATGTTAAAACACTAAAGGATTTTGAGAAAGAAGTAAGGATAAAAATAAATAATGAGTTTGAGTCTCTTAGAAAGAAAAACGACGATCTTTCTAGAGTGCTAATGGTTGGTGAATGTGAGATGTGGGAAAAAATCAGAAATGGGGAGTATTCTTGGTTGAAAATAAATAGTGATAAAAAGAAGAAACTTTATCGTCTTATTGACATTTACTCAAAATTTGATGATGTAGTTGAAAGTGTTAAAGATTTGAATACAAAAGTTGAGAGAATTAAATTACTAAAAAATGCGCCGGATGATGATCATGATGAAGATTAAAAAAATAATATTTAATAAATGTTATTTTTATCCTCCAAAGTATGACTTTATAAAATCGCTGTTGTCATTATCAAAATGAGGGTTACGTATTACATCTAGAAAACTAGTACCACGTTGTCGCTCAAATAGAAAGTATAAACACCAATAACCACAGAGAACAGTACTACGATTTTGTATTTCATCTATCGAGTAAACAATACGTTTTCCAGAAGTATTAAAATACTCTAATGCTTCGTTTGGCATTATCAAACCAAAAGGATCGAAATATTCGACTACCGAATCTATATTTCTATAACAAATCCAGTGTGTTCCAGGCCCTGTTATATCATCCAGATTAATTATTCCACATTCTTTTTTTATTTTGTTTGGAAGTTTATCACGACTATATATTCCTCTGAAATGTTTAATACCAAGTCTTTTTACCCATTCCATGAGGTCAAAGTTGGATAAAGGTTTAATTACAAAATGGAGCCGAGAATGGGAATTGAGTTGAATGGGCTGTTTTTTCCTAATAGTAGACCCTTGCCTTTGGTATTTTTTTTTTTAACACCCATTCCTATAGGGTTTTCCCATGTACCAATAAAGGGTGGTGAGCGATAAGGATAACCCTCTCCATGTGTGGGTGGAAAGTAAACGTTTGAAATATTAGATAATCCACTTCTATCAACTTGAAGTCCCCCACCAAACATCTTAGATACTAAACTAACTGCCATTGGAATTCCAATAGAAGCAAGAGTACCTAAAAATCCTCCTTCTATCTGTTTACGAGTTGGTTTAATAACCAGTCGACCTCCTGTTTGATAAGCTTTGTTAATTTGGTTTATTTGTGATTTGGTAAATTCTCTTACAATAGGTGGTAGCATTGGGAAAAACTCTGGGGGAATTGTGATTCCTTTTCCAAATATTTTATTTATTCCAAGTTCTCCAAGTGCAGTAGCAGCACCGGTTGCTAATGCAGGAACAGCTTTTGAAATTCCTTTTATTGCATATGGTAGTACTTTTGCTCCTAGGGAAGCGAGTGATGAAAATAAGTTTCCACCATGTTTCACAGAATTTCTAATTTGAGTTTTACTTATTTTTATATCCGATCCGGTACCATTTGCAATAGATTTTTTTATTTTATCAATTTGTCTTTTTGTTAACATTAACTCATCAGAACCTCGAAGATGAGAATGTTTTAATCGAAGAGTTAGTGGTGATTGATTCATTATCGCAGAAGCCAGTTTTGACTTTTGCCCATCTGTAAGTGTTACTCCGTATTCTATATAACTAGTCATTTTTTTATTATATTAGTTATATAAAATTTAATCGCATCACTTAATCTTTTTTTATTTGTTTTCTCTCAGTTGGTGGTTAAGTTTTTTAATTAGTTTGAATGTTCTAGGTGTGATATATTTAGATTTTATTTTTAAAATCTAAATATTATGTCATAGTGGCCTTCTTGAAGGTTATTGTTTTAAATCACGAGATTATGGTGTGATTTTTTTTTCAACCAATGTTGTGTAATCATAACTTGTGTAATCATAACAACTTGTGGAAAATTCTGTGTAATCATATGCGGTGTAGCTAAGGGAGGGGTTATAGGGGAACCGTAGGTTCCCTTATGCACGAAGCAATAGTTTTCCATCTTGTTGTGATATTTCTGCTACTCTTTCATGTAAGACTAATGCGTAAATATTATAATCAGCGTTTGGATTAGCAGTTAATTCGTAATGAAATGCTAATTTTGTAACACCGTCTTTGATATCCATTTTTTGTTTTGTCAGGTCAAAATAAACAAAACGAAACAAAGACTCAAAATTTGTTCTATTGAGAAGTGTTCCACCTTGATAATCATTATTCGCATAAATGTATGACATTACACTTCTAAAAACTCTTGTCATATCAGTAGAAGGTTGAAAGTGAATATCGGGGTATTCATTTCCATTCGCAACTTCCAGGATCGAAAGTGTCGTATAAAAATGGATTCGCCGTTTGAGAATCAATTCTTGCCGTATCAATTCCAAAAATAAATACATGGCGTGGTTTTGAAATAGCATTTGTAATTCTAAAATGTCCTGTCTGTTGTTGTGTATTATTTGACCTTTCAACCACCTCATTCAAATATACCCATTTGTAAGGTTTAAGATAATTTTCCATGTACAACTTTTGTCCTTCAGAATTAAAAGTAAGTCTTGGAATAAAAAGTTGTAGTCTTGTTATAATAACTCTACAATTATTGGCGGCTTGAAAAATTAAATTCGAATCTTTTTCAATTTCAATATTTAGTTCGATTTTTGTAATAGGAAGTAGCTTGTCTTCCAATGCTTCAAAGAAAGAATATCTATTGAGAGGAATTTCACAGTTTACTGTGGCTGAAGCTCCCAACAGAGCTTTTCTTGCGGCGAAACCTTTGCTATGTTCTGCTCTTCTTTTAGCTAACTGATTTGTGCCACTAACTTCAAATTCTCTTTCCTCTGCTTCTCTTGTCGTATCAAGAAAATATAATTCGTTTGTAGCAACACTCTCTGCGTATGAAGGATTATATTCGAGTAAATTTTTAATATTTACAATATGATTCGCATAATTACAACTATAAACTTCTCTTCCATTTGCTATTATACTAAATTTTTGTATAAAGGAGTTACTACCATTTACAATTCCATTATGGTCATCAACCGCGATGTTTGCTCCGTTTGCTAGTTTATTTACTTTAAAAGCCATTGATAATCGGGCGTTATACCAATCAAAAGGGGTGGTTTCTCCTGTATTATCGGCGACAAATCTAAGACCTGTTTTAGTTAGGTGAGCGTTATTTGCTGGGGCTGTATCTAGAGCCTGTTCCAGGTCATAAACAACATCCTCATATCTTTCTAAATATTTTGGATTTCTAAAGGACTTCATTTTATTTTAATAATTATATAATTTTCTCTTACGTGTTGATCCTCCACTAAGAATGGCATTTACTCTTTGATTTATCTCTTTTTTACTTGGAATTGTCTCAACTTTTTTAATTGGAATTGTCTCTACATTTTCATTAAAAGTAACTTTTGGTTTATTATTACTTTTTGATAACAATTGAAGTATTTTATCATCGGCCTTTTTACCAGCATGTTCACCGGTTTTTGTTGCAGCTGTTGTCACCACTTTTTCAACGCCTTTTTTAGCAGCTTTTTTCATTGTCTTTCCAAATATTCCAACTGATTTAAACACATCCATCATTCCTTCACCATAAATATGTTGTCTTGTATACCTACCCAATTAAGGGTCTAATCTCATTTTAAACTCTGATTGTCGCATCATTTTATTATAATAGTTATACAAAATGATTATTAACGAGACGCGCGTAGCAGCAGGGGGGTTTTGGGGGGATGCAAACCCCCCATTTACATCGAGTGAAGTATCAAAGTCATAAACCAATCAATACCATTAAAATTTACAGGTCTTCCAAGTGAGTCTGTCACATAGATTCTCATTTCATCAATGTGAAATGAAGAGACAGGACAATACAATGGTCTTTTAGGTTCGAAAGTAAATGGATAAGACCTTGTGAGATTATCAGTTGGTATTACAGCAATGGTATTAGTATTTATTCCATTTACAATACTATCAGTTATTGCAGTTGTGTTGATATTTAATAAGTCAATCGAATTTGTGATATTTGGTAGTTTTGATCCATACTCTGTTTTTGTAATAAGTTTCTTTCCAAATCCAATTAGGTCTCCAAAATCTGTTCCTCTCAAATCAAGTTGATAATCACCATCAAGTGATACTAACACTCGATAGGTAGATAGTATAAAAGTTAGATTGATTGAGTAAGTCTTTTTTCCACTTGAATCTGTTGTGTGATGAGACTTTTGAGACATATATTGATGAATGTAATCATTAATATCTGAGTATGAATACATTCCATCTACAAAAGTAATTGTTTGCCAGTTGGTTCCATCGTGAGTGTATTTGATTTTATTGTTTCCATAATCACTTCTAATGTTGTACCAAGAATAAGTCATGGACAACCGATCAAGAGCAAGTTGATGTTTCTTTTCAGGGTCGAGTTTCAAAGAAGGATTAAATTTGATAGTAAAATCACCGGGTCTACTTGTCCCTCTTTTTTCCCTATTTATTGAGGAAATGTGAATAGCTCGTTCTTCCATTTTTTTTATCTTATTGGTATATAACTTTTTAGTAAATCATTCAGTTGTTTTTTTGAGATTACTTTCATTTGGTTGAGAAGATGTGCGATTTGAGAAAACTCATTTATAACACCATTATTCCCAGCAAGAATTGATCCACCGAGTAGTTCAAGTCTGTCTAGAAGTTGATGTGGGTTGTTAAAGTAAATCATTCCAGAGCCAGATTTTGTTTTATAATACTTAAGATTACTTAAGTTTGTTGAATATATGCTTAATATGTTAAATTTATTTATAAAATTTATTGTGTTTTGATGTGGTTTTTTACTTATTGGTTTAGCTAAAACATAACCGTTTGGGTCACGTGTGAAAATTGCGGTATTTTTTATTGCTTTAGTAGTATCTTCTAAATCTTCGTTAACATCTTCTATTACTTTAGCAATAGTAGAAACATCCTCTTCAAAATACTCAGAAGGGAGTTTGTGGTATTCATTAACTTTGAGTATATCTTGTGCTTCTTTATTCATTAAATTTCTATCGAGGTCTTCAGCTTTAAATTTTGCTATTTTTGGTCCTTCCTCTGATGTAGAGGGTAAAAATCCATCATCTTCTTTAGGCTCTTCAATCGCCTCAAAACTAGGTAATTGAGCCAAATCCCATTTTTTTACTTCGTCAAGTTTATCAAATCCTTCAGTTATAGCCAACCTGTTTTGATTAAGTCCTTGTGTAAGAGCAAGTTGATTAGCTCTGAGTTGTGCTATAGTTGCGTTTTGTTGCTCCTCGATACTTTTTTAATGCTATCTTGAGATTTAATAAGTGGTTTAAATGTCTCTTTAAATCCCTCTCTCATATCTTGTTTTTGCCATTTTGTTGTTTTTATAACATCTCTCACCTGTCGAATCAAAGGGTCGGCTTCGGTTTTATTTCTTGCAAAATTTTTGGCTTCTTCTATATCCATTTTATCTATTAAATATATAAATGGAATGGGGGGGATTGCATCCCCCCAAACCCCCCCTGCTTGCTACAAAAATTATTTAATCATTAAATAAATGGAAATTCCAAACTATGATAGTGCCGATGACATTGATAAAAAATATAAAGTTATTTCCTTTTATGCCAGCGGATACGTTTCGAATGTTAATCTGTGGAAACAGTGGAAGTGGTAAGACTAATCTTTTGTACCACATGTTAATTAAACCACTACTGTATTACGATGAAATTTATCTTTACGCGCGTAATCTAGAACAGGATAAGTATCAAAAGCTAATTCAAAAAATGAGGGAGTTAAGTAGTAAACTTGGATATGAAATACTTCATGTGAGTAACGACGAAATAACTCCAGTGACAGAAATGGATTACGAAGACAATCAAAAAACTTGTAATATTTGATGATTACGTTTGTGATAAAAACCAGAGGCGACTTATTGATTATTTCATTCAAGGTCGACATAAGAATTGCTCTGTAATATACCTCAGTCAGTCTTTTTACAAAACTCCAAAGGATATACGGCTAAATTGTTCTCACTATTGTCTGTATGAATTTCCATCATCGAGGGAAGCAAACAGAATATCATCTGAGTTGGGAGTTGACAAAGAGATATATAGGGCGGCAACAAAAAAACCCTTTTCATTTTTATACGTTGATAAACCTAGAAAACGTATTGCAAAAAACTTTACTAGTAATCTATCCTAATAATAAAAAAATGGGAATATTTAACGAACAATCTTTTGATCATCCTTTTGCTAAAGGAATTCAGGGTGCTCCAGGAGTTGGATTTAGTCTTACCGCAGATGGAAATTATGATATAAGTGGAAAAAAACTCACAAATGTAGGATCACCTAGTAATAATACTGATGCTGCTACAAAGAAATACGTAGATGATAATTCTGGTGGATCATCAACAACAAATCTAACAGTTGATTCAGTTGATATGAAGAATACATACCGAATTACAAATCTTAGCACACCACTGGATGGAAAAGAACCACCTACAAAAGATTAGGTAGACAACACATTTCTTGACAGAGATGGTTCCTACCCAATGAAAGGCAATCTCAATATGGATAATAATAGAATATTTAATCTACCAGCTCCAAATGGGGGTAATCAACCAACACCATTAGCTTTACAGATTTGAAGTATGTTGCCCGTGATGGTTCATCTACAATGACTAATAATCTAAACATGGATAATAAAAAAATAATTAACCTTAGACCACCAACATCAGGCACTGATGCGACAAACAAAAAGTATGTTGATGATACAGTTTCAGCAAACAAAGTCAATGATAGTTCTTTTTTTAAAATAGATGGATCAAGAAAAATGATTGGAAATATAGACATGAACAACCATCGAATATATAATCTTCCAGCTCCAAATGATATTAATCAACCAACAAAATTAATTTATTCAAATTCTAATTTTCTTAGAATTAATGGAAGAATACCAATGATGGGAAATTTAAATATGAACAATAGATTTATAAAAAATCTTGCTAATCCAACTGATAACTCTCATGCTGCAAACAAAAAGTATGTTGATGATAACACAGCTCCCCCAGATCTAAGTGATTATTTAGAAAAAGATGGTACCGTCACTATGACTGGTAACCTTAATGTTGGTAATAATAAAATAATAAATCTTAGTAACCCCACCACAGATCAACAAGCTGCTAATCGTGGATGGGTTCGACAACAAATAGAAAGGATAGATTATCATTCTGGAAATGGAACAAGTGGTGTATTCACAATAACAGAACCAGCTGCACCAACAACCATGTATCTTCAATATATCTCAGGTTCATCCTTTGATGATTTTGTTTTTACTACATCATCACCTGGACAACCCCTTGTAGGGTGGACACCAACTGCTAACACATACATTAACAAAATAGAATTTCAATTTGGTTCGCGAAGTGTAAAAGTTGACTTTTTGTGGTTTATTCCAAGAGATGACTCTCATTCCAATTCTGACTTTTGGGTAAGTGGAAATCGCACTGGCACTTGGTCATTAAATATTCACAAGTCTTGGAACTATGATATGTCGGGAGTAAAACTGCGAACACATGGCAACTCCAATCACTCTGCTATTACTTGCAGGGTATTTACTGATCTACCCAAAGCAATAACCAAACAACTTAAGAGAATAGAAATCAACACACCTGATATTGTAATAAGTGGGATTGTAAAAGATGATGTCAACCTTGGTGGTAATAAAATAAAGAATCTTGGGTCTCCAACTCAAGACAATGAAGCAGTAAACAAAAATTATGTCGACAAACTAGTTCACAAAAACGCAGTTCAACCAAGTCATTACAACGACCAGTTTGCTTATCTAATGTCAAGCGCAGCTCAATGGACTGATGAAATAGATACTGGAACTAGTTTTGTTATAAAACGTATAGGAGATTTAGCACCAAAAAAAGGAAACTTTCATGATTATAACCACAAAGTTATTTTTATGGGTATAAACAAAAGTTCTCAAGGTGGATATAAGTATAAAATGGGAATCAACTTTTACAGGTTAAGTGCAAATGTTGACTATACCCTTTGTCTTGAAATACTTAACACTGATTATCAACTATGGCATAAGTCACAAATAAGTGTAGACAAAGGAACTTCAACAGGATTATCAATTGGAAATGTTAGTGTAAGGAAACTCTCCCATAGGTACAGCGATTCAAAGGGACAAACACAATTTATGTATTACCATAGAATAATAGCTAATTTCCGGAAGTTGTCAACTGGTAATAAGTTCTTTCTTCACATTTTGTTTAATGTACCACAAGATGGAACTGACTTGGCTGTATATCCGAGACAGTTTCTAGGAGTTTATATAATTACTTATGGAATTGTGGGAACATTTAGCAATATCGATCCAGATAAAGTTTACGACTATCACACAGCATTTGATATCAAACCAACACAAGTGGTGTACAACGTTGATATTAATGGAAATAATAAAAAAATATTGAACGTCAATCTCGATAGAAACAATAACAATAGTGTTGCAACAGTTGGAATGGTAAAGGAAATTCATCCTTTTACAAAAAATTATATTTACAGAAAATATTTTGAAGAAGTTTATGATTTTACTGATGCAACTAATTACAAATTAAGTAGAACCTCATCTGGTATTGTTTTTGACTATTTAGCTTCTAATAGTGGTAATAATTTAAGAGATATTCTTATACCTAATAAAACCATAGATAATATAAAAAAAGAAGGTCTAAATGTTAACAAATATTTTATTACTTTTTTTCCTCCTATCGGTAAAACAAAATATACTTTTTGTATTATTTTTTATCATTGGAGAAATAGATCATTTTATTTAAGTAAACAAGAAAAAAATAGACTAAATGTTTTATTAACTTAAGCTTATTCTTCATTAACTAATGAAGTAAGTTTAAATGTTAATAATGTAGAAAGTAAATTTACTATGCCAAGTGATTTTGATGGGAAAAAAATTGTTATATGGTTAATAGAAAATTTTAACGCAAATATTACAAAAGTTAAAATAAGTAACTACAGCTCAATATTAAGTTTACCATCCGTTCGTTACACCAACGAACAACATTTTTCGTTTAGAACTGAAGATGGAGTGTTAAGTAAAATAATGTACTCTCCAAACTTTTACGATGACGACTCTGAGCAATATCACAAAGTAATGCTTCAAGAAAAGTTAAATGGAACGTATATAGTATAGAGGAACCCGCTCCCTTGACTACACCGCATTAATATACACAAAAGAATAAAATGAAGGATATCTTTGAATTTAACCATATAGATAAATCTCTGTCAGAATCAGATGTTAATACCCTCAAAGACTTTTATAAACACTACCACAAAAAATGCTGGTGTTTTAAGAAATCATATAAGAGTTATAAATTTCTTGATGATGTTTTTACAATTTCTGGGATATGTTTGGTTGCGATTGGAACTATTTCTGGTGGAATAACCCTAAACCCTGTTGTTCTTGGAGTAGTAAATGGTGCTGGAATTATTGTGGCAGGAATTGGAAAAAAAAATAATTATAAGAGAAAAATTGAGATGACAAGGATTGCATTCACTACTTATGAAAAAGTACTTGTTGAACTGCGGTCAGCTCTTCGGGGAGATGAATTTAATAAACAAGAGTTTGTTGATCGTATGAAGTTGATAAATGAAATGATAATCGACCAAACACCTATAGCAGATAGATTTGTTAGTAGGTATGGTAAAAAGTTTGGACTAAGTAAGCAGTGATTTTAATATCAAAACAATATTAAAATCTATCTGGTTTTGAGTGATTTATAACTATCCCACCACTTTTCATAATTATCTAAAGTTTGTGGTGAAATCTTAAGATAAATTAGTTTGTACTTTTCACAACCCATCTCAGCCAAAAGTTTTTTGAATAAATAAAAAATACTTATCATTCTCTTTCTACAGTATTGCTTGTTTAGTATTTCCATGACGTGATTGTCTATTGCCATTAACTTACCGTAAAGTTCGTATTTTTGTTCATCGGTTAGGTTTATTCTTTTAGAAATTTGATTGACCTTTTTCTCATGGTGATACTTACGCTGATATACACTCTTTTTACGATAATATAATCTATCGCAATCTTTAATATCATAAAAGCCTAATACATGACCGTTTGCTACTCCACATTCATCACATATTTTATAACCATAATCAATGGTAAAAGATTCTCTATTTTCACAATTACTACATTTAGCTTTCAAATTTGATTCCTCAATGGGTTTACTAGTATAATTATGCAATATTTCTAGATATTTCTTTATTTGGTCTTCTGAATATGTCATTTATTATTTCATTAAATAACTATCTTATTATCTTAAAGCTATCGTTTTTACCTTTCCCAAGAGGACTTCGCGCTTATCATCTTCATTACTTAGAGCTACTTTGTTAACTTCTTTCGAATATATATCATGATTTTCATTTCTTATTATCTTCATTTTTCTCATTTCTTTTTTTCCCGTAAATAAACATTGAACATAATCATCAAAATCTAATTTCTTTTTTACAACATTTTTCTTTATTCCTTTACATTTTCGCACCTCTTTATCCTCTTCTATTCTAAAACTGTAAAGTTTTGGCCGTAATCCAACAAAACAAGTTATTTGTTTTCCTGCTACTTCATCTTTAAACATCCCAATTACTTTTTTGTTAACTCCTGTCAGTATTCCAGATGGATGATTGGGAGGGTAATCAGATGTGTCAAACTTGGTTTTTATGTCATGGGATATATCTTTATAAAAATCATCTGTGTAAATGTGGTACATTAATGAGTCCGTATCTGTAAACAATAACTCGGCTTTATTTTTGTATTTCTTTCTGATGTAATTATAATGAAAATCAAACATCAATGTTTTTGACAAATTAAGAATTGCTTGACCAACGTATACTGGTTTGTCAAAATAAATTTCGGTTTTTTTCATATGAACAGCGATAAGATTTTTATCAAATATCGTAGCCCTTTCAAAGTTTGGACGACTTGTTAGTTTAGCAGCTTTCTTACGATTATTAATAAGATTTATATTTTGTCTTTTCCTTATGTTTTCTATTGTTTTTCCAAATACTGAATTATTCATTAGTTTGAAAAAGTCTTTCTCAAAACTGTTGGCTGCTGTTTTTCGAAGTTCTGTGTTTTTTCGTATATACGGTTCCATCCAAGGAGATTGGTTAAAAGATATTCCTCTATGAACGGCAGTTATTCTCATTCCCATCTCAAGATATTGTCTAAGATTTCGATAATGAACAACATAGTTTTTTCTTGGTTTAAAATGAGAAATTAGTTTTTCAACACCATTAACTTTCATCTTCTCTAGTGCTAGAGGATAGTCATTATGCTCCTCCCATAGCATGACGAGATTCATACGACTTTGAAATTCACCACAGGGAGGAAGTTTCAATTTCCGGTGTCCTTGTAAGAACCTAATTAGGATTCAATTAATAGCCACTAATCTGTCATGACTTGTGTAATTTGCGTCACTGATGGAAGACGAGCTGAGACGAAAGACAGATACTATTTGTATCACAATGCGATCTCGCGCGAATTTCAAAGCCGACATGAAAGTGGCGCGTTCGTCGGGAAAAGCATCTTCAGTCTTTGGACCCTCGCTTGCCAAACAAAGGTAATCTCGTACGCAGTATCTGTGACCAAATGGTTTTACCGACAGATATAATTCATGGCAAGTCAAAATTTTATGCTTTTTATGTAGAGATGATGTTTGGAAGTAGCAGGGCCGATTATTTATAGCTATTTATGATTTGGTCGATAGTACAGATAGTACTGGTGCTCGAGTCAACCCATCAAGGTTTGGTTTTTCAAAGAGGAAAGATCATGTTGTTGTCGTTTTTAACCTTAGCACAAGCCTTTAACTTGCGCCGTTGAAATGCAGACGAAAGCGGGTTTAAAGCGATCAAAGAAGGACTAAATTCCTTCCAGCTACTAGAAAATATAGCGGGAAGCGGTCAGAGAAGTCAGAGAAAGCGTTTCGTCGTGCGGAGAAGATCTCGAAAAGGTACTTGGTCTTGGATTAATGATATGGGGACATTAAAATGAGGGATTCATTCGAGAAGCAATATCGTACGATTTCCTGACGATGGCAGATGACCGTCAAGTCAGAAACTCGGGCATTCACGTCGTTGTTGATTATGTAAGCTTAAATGATTTTTATTAAGGGTCGCTGACTGGATTTAGCCTGAACGGTGATACTCTCCAGCCCTTTTCAATTTTCTAAACATCGGCCGAAACTTGGTAAGTCTATTTTGGGTTCCTTTGTATCATCTTCAAATGGATACGTATTATCATTTTAGCGCAAAAACGTTTCAAGGTCGACACTGATCACTCGATAATTTCGTAAATTCTCAATAACTGCTAATGATGTGAAAGTGTAATGTTCATGGAGAATGTTGATGGAGATCACTATTTCTTAAGCCTGATCGCAAACGAGTCAGAGTTTAGTTTTTAAGTGTGCTTCGTAGTGGATATTTTCAATTTTATCGAATCTCTTTTAAGAAAACAGGAACATTTATTTTGCCAAAGCCAGAGGCTATCAACAGTCAGTAAAAGTGAGTAAAATTTCATAAAGCAAAAATTGATTTACAGATTGAAGCTTTATTTAATTTTGCACTGATTAGATCTGTGAAGATGATACTGCATGCCCCACATTAAGTAAAACACTTTGGCCTTCCTGATGCAACAGAGCAGCTTAGCCTTTTTAGGCTGTGGCTCTGTGAGAATTTTATTCTCCGGGTGTCTCAGATAAAACTAAAAACTCGCTTTTAGATATTGTTTGAATCTCTGTCCAGCATTAAGAAAAAAAGTTTGGCCTTCCTGATTCAACAGAGCAGCTTAGCCTTTTTAGGCTGTGGCTCTGTGAGAATTTTATTCTCCGGGTGTCTCAGATAAAACTAAAAACTCGCTGTTAGATATTGTTTGAATCTCTGTCCAGCATTAAGAAAAAAAGTTTGGCCTTCCTGATTCAACAGAGCAGCTTAGCCTTTTTAGGCTGTGGCTCTGTGAGAATTTTATTCTCCGGGTGTCTCAGATAAAACTAAAAACTCGCTGTTAGATATTGTTTGAATCTCTGTCCAGCATTAAGAAAAAAAGTTTGGCCTTCCTGATTCAACAGAGCAGCTTAGCCTTTTTAGGCTGTGGCTCTGTGAGAATTTTATTCTCCGGGTGTCTCAAAGGGAACTAAAAACTCGCTGTTAGATATTGTTTGAATCTCTGTCCAGCATTAACAAAAAAAGTTTGGCCTTCCTGATGCAACAGAGCAGCTTAGCCTTTTTAGGCTGTGGCTCTGTGAGAATTGTATTCTCCGGGTGTCTCAGAGGGAACTAAAAACTCGCTTTTAGATATTGTTTGAATCTCTTTCCAGCATTAACAAAAAAAGTTTGGCCTTCCTGATGCAACAGAGCAGCTTAGCCTTTTTAGGCTGTGGCTCTGTGAGAATTTTATTCTCCGGGTGTCTCAGAGGGAACTAAAAACTCGCTTTTAGATATTGTTTGAATCTCTGTCCAGCATTAACAAAAAACGTTTGGCCTTCCTGATGCAACAGAGCAGCTTAGCCTTTTTAGGCTGTGGCTCTGTGAGAATTTTATTCTCCGGGTGTCTCAGAGGGAACTAAAAACTCGCTGTTAGATATTGTTTGAATCTCTGTCCAGCATTAAGAAAAAAAGTTTGGCCTTCCTGATGCAACAGAGCAGCTTAGCCTTTTTAGGCTGTGGCTCTGTGAGAATTTTATTCTCCGGGTGTCTCAGAGGGAACTAAAAACTCGCTTCTCAGATATTGTTTGAATCTCCGTCTAGCATTAAGTAAAACGGTTTGGCCTTCCTGATTCAACAGAGCAGCTTAGCCTTTTTAGGCTGTGGCTCTGTGAGAATTTTATTCTCCGGGTGTCTCAGAGGGAACTAAAAACTCGCTTTTAGATATTGTTTGAATCTCTGTCCAGCATTAACAAAAAACGTTTGGCCTTCCTGATGCAACAGAGCAGCTTAGCCTTTTTAGGCTGTGGCTCTGTGAGAATTTTCTTCGCCAGGTATCTCAGAGGGAAGCTTTATTTTTTAGACATTATTTAAATATTGCAAAATTAGTGTTTCGCTTACGTTTGTATTTAACCCCATCCTGATCCAGTGAGGCCTTTAAAACAGCGCGTCAATTTTAAAAGTTTTTTCATAAGGCAGTTTCCGTTTAGCGCTTAGTGTTAGTTCTGCCCTTGAATGAAGTTTCCATTAAAAAAGCCTTGCATTCAGACATAAAATTAGGGAGATCTTGTAAGCATGAATTGAAATATATGAAATGCGGATGAAGGTATGAAAGTGAACATGATCATCGCATTAAATTCGCAGCCTATTCGGTTGAAAAATAATCTGAAATATTTTGCAGTGTTATCGCAGAAAGTTAGAGGTAATATTATTCATTGTTGGGGAAAATACTCCGCGGCTTTAAATTAATAATTTCCTCGATGTTTTAATTCCGGTAGTGTAATAACCTTTCCGTTAAGGCAGCTTCTAAAACGCACTCGAGAAAACCGCACAGTCTCTGTGAACTCTCACTTTCACTTGCAAGAGAGGCAAAAAGAAAATAGAGTGACATTACTTTCAAACCATTACGGGTTACCTTAGGCCGCGGTTTCAGAAATCATTGGACCTCCAGGCCTCTTTCTTGATGGGCTAGTTTAAGAAAATAAGTGCTTTAGTTTTCCAGTCTGCCTTATATGCTGTATTGAAATTATTCACGATAAATGGGGTTTGATAAAAGCGTTGGTTAAACAGAAAAGGGCTTAATTATGACGCGATTTTGTAATATACCAGTTAAATAATTGGCGCTTAGTGTTTAATAAAAACAAGTAAACAAAATATACAATGGAAAATTCCCCAGTAAGAAGTGCGTAAAATCACTCTTCTCGAAGTACAATAAATTTTAAGAGAAGCCACTACAGAGGCAAATGCATTCCGGTTCGGCAGAAAGACTTCCAATGCGGCTAATTTGTAGTTGAGTTTTTTGTTGAACCGAAATCTTGTTGACGTACAGGAATTCCGTTGATATGAGAATTTGTCACCTCCAAGCAAATGAGCCGTAAAAAGTTGATTACTTCTACAGAGCTCCCCTGCTGATGTTCGCCTATTGAATAGGCGAACATCAGCAGGGGTCTATGATTTCAGATCTCTATGAATCTCGTCATGGTTGAAGGATATTCCAAATAAACTTCAAATACGTATCCTTTTCTTCCACGATTAAACATACTATGATTTGCTTTCTCTAAAATTTCCATCACTTTTTCTTTTGTTATTTTTTTCATCCAACTAAATCCATGTGTTGGAAGTGATTGTGACATCGCCCAACCATAAAGATTATTCGCATCGAGATATTGAATATAACTAGACTCCTCATCAGGATTGTAATCTTTCATATACTTGTTATTAGCTTCAGCATATCTTTTTGATATGTGAGTTATTCCTCCACGAATACCTTTTTCAATCATCATTAACACATCATAATCATTTAGTAACTGTAATTCCTGTCCTGTTTCTTTAAGACAAGCATCCCAAGCTAAACCTGGGGACGTGTAATAATGAGCCGGATCTAACTTGTAATGTTTTAGACAAGTTTTTCTAAAGTTTTCAAATACGTCTGACAAAAGTAGGACATCAGTCTTTAGGTAAAGATCATGATAATCTCTTAATGATTTACATTTAAAAGTATTCCATACATTAGTTGCGTGTTGGTAATCATCATCAGTTATGTCTTCGTCGTTTAGTTTCGAATAAAATTCTTCTTTTGGTGGTAATTGTGTTTCGGATAGTTTTTCAAGCAATGAAACATAATCATAAGGATAAACTCCCTTCCGAGTAAGTAGATCTACATTTTTCTTAAATACTTGTTTTGTATTATGGAAATCACAAGGTTGTAAATTTGAAACAAGATTAGCAAGTGATGTTTGAAGAAACTTAAACGAATCTATAAAACGTATTTCAAAATATAACGGAATAGTCTCTCCATTTCGTCTTGACTTATACTCATCAACTTTAATCTTTTTAGAAAAGGATATGTATTTTTCCTCTGTTGAAGGAATACAATTTAACTCACCTGGTAAACTTGCAAGTTGTTTTATAAACAAATGAGCATCATACCCTTGAAGATTATGAAATATAACTGGAAGAATTAATGGTTTCCTACACTTAAGATTACAACTGTTATGAGCAGCACCACGGTACTGACCCGTAAAATGACAATGATCTCTAACTTTGTCTTCCAATAATTCTTTATTACAAATATGAAAAAATTCCGCTTTTTCAAATGATTTTTGTTCAGCTTGTGTTAGTATAAGAGGTTTTGGTCTACGATAAAAATCATTATAAATACCTCTAGTTGCGTCTGTAAGTTTTTCTACAAATACTTTTGATATATCTTCGTCTTCTTCTGTTTTCGAATAAATAATGGGTTTGATTTTTTTATCAACCACTCCTTTGATAAAAATACAAAATCCTGATGGTACATGTTTTTGGTAGTTGTAATTATAAGAATCTTTTGGATTAGGACTACAAGTATTCATTGGTTTGGTAAAGCATTCAAAATCCGCATAAGCTACAAAAGGAATAGGAAGTTGTTTGTGATAATTTTTAAAACGTAACATTGACCCTGATGCGGGCATTTTTACAGAAACCGTCTCATTATTTGAACAATATAAGATATGTTTTTGTAATAATTCTTCTTTAGTGTAATGAGAAAAACACTTCTTACAAATAAATATCTTACCATTCTTACTCGAAGTTTTTTGCGTCTTTATCAAACGACTAAAATTTTTAATTAGTGAATAATGACTAACACCATCTTCTTCACACAAAAACAAATCAATAGTATTAATACAATCTTTCTCTGCCATTCTTAAAGGATAAAATTTCTTGTTTTCATCGACTGAAAAAACATTAATTCCTGGAAGCTCTGGATTAAGTTTTTCAAATTTGGTAATGTCTTTTAATTTCATAGGAAAAGTAAGTCCTTTAGTATTAAGTGAAAACTCATACTCTTTCAAACCTGTTAGTCTATGTTCATCTTTTTCTTTTGGATGAAGATATCTAAGTATACACCAAAGAAAGCATTTTTCATCTTTGTTTTGTATATTAACAATAGCCTTTTTATTTGATATCCAATCTGGGAGAGGAATGTAAGATGACCCTTTTGTTGGATTATATTCCACGGTATGAATATCAAGCTTATCAACTTGTTTAAATTGCCATGAACTTCCAGTTTGTTGATACATTTCAATACCTCCTTCAATACCATCTATACATGTTTTTATTAATTTGTCAACATTTGTTGATTTCATATTAATTAAATTACCTGAAGTAAAATAAGCTTTATCTTCTTCTACTTCCATATTATCAAATTTTTGTTTATAATTTAGATTTTTCATGATACAAACCAAAATCATCCTAAATTTTATATTTCGATGATATGTAAAAAAATCTTTTAAAGTTTTATTTATTCGCTCAAAAAAATTAATTGGAGTAAGAGCAGGAATTCCTTGAATAGTATACTTAGTAGCAAAATCATCAAAAGCTGATTTTTCTTTTTCAACTCCTTGGTCATATTCTAAAATAGTTTCTTTTTCAAGTCCTTGGTCGTATTCTAAAATAGCACGCTCAAGAGCTTTACGAAGATAAGGGGGGTATCTTCTGGAATCTTTCTATTTTTTATACATTCCTCAAAATAATCATCGAATGATTTTACCTTTTTGGTTTGAGTTTTAGGTTTGGTTTTAGGTTTTTTCTTTTTAGAATTAACAACCGTTTTGGTTGGAGTTTTAGGTTTGGGTTTGGGTTTTTTCATTTCTTTTTTTATATCAATACCTTGTCTTACTTTTTCTCTAGCTTGTGTCAATTTTTTATATTGATTAATCAATTTAATTCTCTCTCTTCTTTCTTTGTAATCTTTCTTAAGTTCTTCTTTTTGTTCGTTTACTAAATTTCTTATCTCATCCAAAGACAAATTCTGAAATTGTTTATTACCCTCAAAACCATTAGTTGTTTGGTTAGACATACCTTCTTTATTATTATAAATAAATTCTTAACTTATATTTAAAATTCAAACGCAATTTCAATATTCTTATTAAAAACATTATTATTTATAATTTTAGAAATTTGTGGGATTGTGGGATTGTGAAATTTGTGAAAAATTTGATAAGGGATAATAAGCTAAAAAAATGATATCAAAAAGTCATGACGGTTTTCAATGACAGAATTAAACAGAGGTCTCTTAAATAACAGGGGTAATCATAAAAATGATAGCAAAAAAGCCATGACGGAATTGGAAAACGAAATAACCAGAAAATAAACAGAAAAAAAAATATTTTAGGAAAAAATTAAAATTAATGACGGTTTCAATGACAGAGATAATCAGAGGTTTTTAAATGATAAAGATATTCGGTTCAAAATGACACGAAAAGTCATGACATAAATTTCAAACGGTTTAATCAGAAAATAAACAGAAAAAAGTGCTGTAGGATAACCATTTACCTAACTACTAGAAAGGGTGTTTCTTTCAAGTGGTCAGAAAAATGTGCAGTCGCTTTTGGTAAGTTGAAGCGTGCTTTAGTTTCTGCCCGTGTTTTGGCATATCCCAATTTCTGCGAGCCCTTTCTGTTGTTCTTTGATGCAAGTTCTACGGGAATTGGTTTTACTTAGGGTCAAATTCAAAATGGAAAGGAAGTAGTGATCGCATATAATGGTGTGGTTTGAATCAAGCAGAGAAAAATTACAGTACGACTGAAAGAGAAGCACTTGCTTTGATAGAGGGGATTAAAAAGTTTCAACCCTATCTCCACCGTCGTAGATTTACAGTTGTCACAGATCATAGCTCTTTGCGTTGGCTAATGAATGTTAAGGATGCGTCAGGTCGTCTTGCTAGATGGGCTTTACTTCTTCAACAATATGACTTTGAGATAGTTCATCGCCCTGGTAAGGTTCACGGTAACGCCGACAGTTTGTCTAGGCATCCGTATGTAACATGTGAGTTCAATTCTCTCCAGAGGGAGGATCCACAGGTTTCAAAGACTCGAGAAATGCAGAGGCGTGATGTCGAGTTGAGTGAGATTATTGATTTTACTTGAAAGCGATGTGTTACCATTTGATGATCATGCCGCGCGTAAGGTTTTGCTCACCAGTAATGCTTTTTATGTTGGTCATGACGGTTTACTTTACCATTTAGACTCTAAGCGCAGGAGTAATTCTTATGACTCATTTTCTCAGCTTGTTGAGCCAGCGTCGTTGAGGTTTGAAATATTGTCCAACGTCCATGATCATGTTTCCGGTGCGCATTTTGGTGTACATAAAACGTTTGATAAAATCAAGCAGAGATATTGGAGGAAAGGGATGTATAAGGATGTTGAGTGTTGGTGTAAGTCGTGTACTGAGTGTTCTATGAGAAAGTCGCCTAGAAATTCGAAGAAGGCGCCTTTGCTTCCAATTCCAGTTGAGGGTGCATTCGATAGAGTAGCTGTGGATGTTTTGGGACCCCTCCCACCGTCAAATAAGGGCAATAGGTAGATTGTGGTGTTCAGCGATTACCTCACTCGTTGGTGTGAGGCATTTCCAGTTCCGAGTGTTGAAGCAATAGTGATCGCTCGTCTTTTGGTTGATGAGATCATTTCTCAGCATGGTGCCCCAGGGGTATTACTTTCTGATAGAGGGACAAACTTTTTGTCCAAAATTGTAGCCGACGTTTGCAAAATATTTCAGATTTACAAGGTCAATACTTCTAGTTACCACCCTCAGACCGATGGTCTAGTTGAAGGTTTAATTCTACCTTATGTCAGTCTCTCTCGATGTATGTAGCCAAAAATCAGAAAGACTCGGATGATTTTATTCCACTTATTTTATTTGCTCATAGGACTTCCGTTTTAGAAGCAATCGGCGATTCCCCTTTTTATGTTTTGTATGGGCGCGAACCCCGTTTGCCTATTGATGTTAAGTATTTGTGTCTGGATTCCGATAATATGTCTTCTTCAGTTATAGAGCATCGTAAGCGTGTTGTTGAAAAGTTAGAAATGGCGCAAAATTTAGCAAGAGAGAATTTGCAGCGGTCTCAGCAGAAAATGAAAGATTATTATGATCGAAATGTTAGGGAACCTGTTTTTGAAGTGGGTCAGCGTGTTTGGGTTTATACCCCTAGGTCTAAAAAGGGTTTGTCCAAGAAGCTCTTATATAATTGGTTAGGGCCATACAGGATTGTCGAGAAGTCCTCTCCTGTTCATTTTCGGTTACGTACAGACACCAATAAGAAGGTTACTTTTGCGGTTCACGCTAACCGAATGAAACCATTTGTCGATCCAAATTTGCGTCCAATTGACCCTCCTCTCAGTTATGATCCCAGCGAACCTGATCTTGACGAGTCAGATTTTCCAAAGGACTGCTTTGAACCAGAAGTTCCTGTTGTTGAAAATGCTAGTGCCAATGAACATTTGCGCGTTTGTAACTCTAGAGAGAATTCTTTGTTATCAGAAGATGAAAATAGGTTGGAACAGTCACAGTCACACCCTGATGACACAGTAATAGATGATGAGACTGTGTTTCCTGCTGAGAAGATTCTAAAATCGGGTAGAAAGAAAGGGAAAATGCAGTTTTCTGTGAAATGGCTTGATTTTCCGATGAGTGAGTCAACTTGGGAACCAGAAGAAAACTCGTTGTTGATCCTTCCTTGAAATTGACCGTATCAGCTTAAGAGGAAGGTTTGTCTGTTCTAGCAAGTCCTATGGTTGATGTTGAGCATGACGGTCGTAACCTGACTGTTGATATTTTGTTGTTGGCACCTGTGATCGGAGATCAAAATGACTTATGTGTTGTAGAGCGTTTGACGTCGCTTAAGTTTAATATTTCAGGAAAGTGTTTCACAAGTCCTGTTCAACATACAAACCTTGCTTTAATTTCTTGCCCTAAATCTAAACAAGTAGTCTCTTTTGAAGCGTTAGATAGGTGTTTTAGTAGTGAAGTAGGTTTTCTTTGTCCTAAGAATGTATTAAAGTCGGTTTCTAGCTTGCAATGGTTGGTTTTTGCTTGAAATCCAGATCTGAAACTTTCATTCCCGAGGAATCATCAACCCGCTCCAGACTGTGACCACATACATCCGCTGATCCATCTTGGTGGCAGATAGTTTCTGTCTACAACCTCTTGAACGTTAACTTTAAATACCGGTGGCTTGTTGTCTATTTCTACCTTGGCAGTGTATAACTTTCCATGCAACGTTAGCTTTGTTGGAATGAAGGCTAGCTTAGCCACTCTTCCCGAGCGTCTTTTGGTGTCACTACCTGTGTTTTCAACCGCTACGGTTACTTACGTTCAATGGAACCCGAGTTCAGAAGACTTAATTCCATTACAGTTGCATCATGAGTCTCTTGCGATCCCGCCTCCTGTTAAAATTAACCGCACGTTGATTAATGGCCTCGATGAAAAATTTCAACTCTACGATAATCAGCTTAGTGCTGTAAGGCGAAAGGCAGATAGTCTTATTGACCAGATTGAGGAAACGTTTGACTCCTCCTACGTCGAGTATGTTGCTTTCACCCCTCTTGGCCTGTCTATAACCAATTTCATCGTGTTTTGTGTTCTTTGTCGCTGTATATTCAGATATTCAGTTCCTGGGTCCCACAACAGCTCTCTCCAGCCTCCTCCTCAGCCATTACCTGAACCTGAGCCTTCAAGCCGTCAACATAAAACCTGCCATCGTTGTTCGAAGCCTGTGAAGAAAAGGACTCCGTCTGAAGTCAAAGAAAGGGTTGCAGTAGCAGAACTCTCTTTTGAACTCTGTCTTAATAAAACGAACTGGACTTTGCTGAACTTTGCTTAGCTGTAGCACTTTGACGATGTATTACATAATCGTATTACCGTTAATTAATTTTTGTAGGTTCTTAGATGAGGTTGGTTCGGTTCGGTTAGCTACAGTCAGTGGGCGTTTTGCATCATTCAAATTTCAGCATGATAGTTGTTTTCTAAGACAATTACCCCCTCTCTTTCAGATAGATTGTCTTTTCTCGTGGCAGTCTATTGACTTGTTTTTAGGTTTCTTTTCTGGTGCTGGTCGTAGTTTGATGTGGGGAGTTGACAATGTTGTTGAATTTATTCAAATTTGTTCTTATTTTATGGTGAGTGAGCGTTATCTTTCTGAAATTTTTCGCTGTACTTTTCCGACAGGTTATTGTTTGTCATTTAGGGAAAACCAGTTCCTAGAGGTGTTGTTTACTTTAAAGTTGTCAGGCTATCTGTTTATCGCACGAGACCTTATGTTTTGTGCATCGAACGAATATGAAGAAATTTTTGTTTTTTAAGATTTAATGTTGGCGCCAAATGTTGCTTGCCTTCGTTGTTTAGTTGATGATCGTTTAAGGAATTTGGAGCTAGACTGAGTTCTTGTTCGAACTTCCTTTTTTTTTTTCAATTTGTTATACTTGTTTTTGTTAACTTTCTAGGTTAAATGAATGCTTGGCGTGTAATTCATCGACTAGCCAAATGGATTTGTATAAAGTGCTATAAGACGAAGGCATCCGTAATCTTTGATTGGGCAGTGCTGCCCTGCGACCACCTTATTTACATAGACTGTTTCAAAAAACACGCAGAAGAACTTAAAGTGATGTTTAAATGTGGTTGTGGCATTGAGTTCTCTCAGAGTGCTTATGACTATTTAGTGACTCATTGCGCTTCGGCTCAAGATGTAGCCAAAGATCTCAGTTAAAATGGTATTAGCTAATGGCGATTTGTGGATTATTTCCTGAATCTGAAGGTCGCCCGTTTGTTAATTAGGGGTCAACTTTATTTTTCATAACATCAGTTTATAAATGTTTGGCGATTTTTGAGACAATACTCAATTTTTAGCTTGATTTTTAATGTTTACTTTGGTGTTTTCTATTTGTCGTTCTTCTGAGCATCGAGGACGATGCTTTTTCTGAGAAGGGAGGCATGTTATGAAGTAGTCTTGTGGTTATTTTTGACATTATTATCATGAGGATTTTTAATGACAGTTCTGTTTGTTCTTTGTTTTTCTCGTGATTTAAGTTTCGTTATGTTTGGGTTTGAGAATCAAGGTTAACCAATATATGCGTTAACAGGTTTTTGAGTGTTATTACCTTTTTAATGGGTTTGTCGACAGAAGTGTCTTCAAGCTTGGGGTTTAATTGATTTTGATTGTCAGGTTTTAAGTGGGTACGTTTTGGGACCATTGCTGACCTTGCTTATTACCATTCGTCATAGTTCCTGTTTTGGTTTAAGGTCTAGCCTCGTGGATTTAGCTGTCGAGCTTTCATTGGTTTTCTGGTAGGATTGTTTATCCCACTTTTGTTAACAACGGGAAATTCGTTAGAAGTCATTCGGAATAGCTTTCGTAACTCTCATGATCAGCAAGCCTAAACGTACCTACGTTATGCTTATATAAGTTGTATAGATGGATGGTTAGTAGAGTTTGATTGGCTGTTGTAAGAAGCTGAGCTGTAGACGTTTGTCTTGCCGCTAGTAATTAAAGGAAGAAAGTATCAAAGCTTTGTAAGAGTCTTGGAGTACTCTCGCTAGAAGAGCTGTCCCCATCGAAGAAACCCCTAACATTTTGAAGACAAATTGCCTGTTCTCTCCAGGTTATGAGTGGAAACATTTTATTTTTAGGCAATAAAATATTTGAAATCCCGCCCTTTCTTCAAACCCGGCCAGGGGATCTGGGCTAAAAAGTCCACGCATGCTCATTACGTTTTTCCGCCCTGAATAGTAAGGACGGGAAAAGACTAGTGAGGACACAAAAGGACTAGTAAGGACACAAAAGGACTAATAAGGACAGAAAAGGACTAGTAAGGACAAGAAAGGACTAGCAAGGACACAAAAGGACTAGTTAGGACAGAAAAGGACTAATAAGGACAGAAATGGACTAATAAGGACATAAAAGGACGGAAAAGGACTAGTAAGGACAGAAAAGGACTAGCAAGGACACAAAAGGACTAGTAAGGACGGGAAAAGACTAGTAAGGACACAAAAGGACTAGTAAGGACACAAAGGGACTAATAAGGACAGAAAAGGACTAGTAAGGACAAGAAAGGACTAGCAAGGACACAAAAGGACTAGTTAGGACAGAAAAGGACTAATAAGGACAGAAATGGACTAATAAGGACATAAAAGGACGGAAAAGGACTAGTAAGGACAGAAAAGGACTAGTAAGGACGGGAAAAGACTAGTAAGGATACAAAAGGACTAGTAAGGACACAAAAGGATTAGTAAGGACAGAAAAGGACTAATAAGGAAATAAAAGGACGGAAAAGGATTAGTAAGGACAGAAAAGGACAGAAAACGACGGAAAAGGACACAAAAGGACTAGTAAGAACGGGAAAGGACGCAAAAGGACTAGTAAGGACAGAAAAGGACTAATAAGGACAGAAATGGACTAATGAGGACGTAAAAGGACGGAAAAAGGACTAGTAAGAACAGAAAAAGACTAATAAGGACATAAAAGGACTAGTAATAAGGACAGAAAAGGACTAATAAGGACGTAAAAGGACGGAAAAGGACAGAAAAGGACTAATAAGGACATAAAAGGACGGAAACGGACACAAAAGAACTAGTAAGGACAGAAAAGGACGGAAAAGGACACGAAAGGACAGAAAAGGACGGAAAGGGACACAAAAGGACTAGTAAGGACGGAAAAGAACTAGTAAGGACAGAAAAGGACGGAAAAGGGCACAAAAGGACTAGTAAGGATGGGAAAGGACTAATAAGGACAGGAAAGGACGGAAAAGGACACAAAAGGACTAGTAAGGATGGGAAAGGACTAATAAGGACAGAAAAGGACGGAAAAGGACTGGTAAGGACAGAAAAGGACTAATAAGGACAGAAATGGACTAATGAGGACATGGAAGGACGGAAAAGGACTAGTAAGGACACAAAAGGACTAATAAGGACATAATATATAGATTTAGCCAGGGCTAAAAGCGAGGCTCCCATTAATAAATGTATAATTTAAATTAAACAATAAACTTGTATTCGAATTCCACAATTCAGTTAACTTTAGAGCACATTTATGTGACTTTTGAGGGAAAGGCTACCTGATTTTAGAGAAAAATAATTTGCAAACAGCCCAAGAGTGAATCAAATGTTACATCGAGTTGATAGCCTCATATGTACACCCAAAAACTGGTAATCATCTTCGATCACATTTAAGAGCCATAATGGCTCTTGATCACCGTAGATTGATTAGTGGAAAAAAAAATCAGGCCAACTTTTTTGCGTTCGACAAATTTACTTTGCAAAATCTTGTCAACAAATCTGGGTGCGTGTAAACCAACCTTTTATACCATTTATACATCATATCTGAGGTGAAACAGTAGTATGAGGCACTGTTTTTATCATACCGGCAGACCTTGGACAGAAAGCAGTATTTCACAGTACAAATTGCACTCATTCAATATTCATAAACTGTTAAAAAAATTTCCAAAATCGCCTATACGGCCATCCGGTTCTCACTTTTGTAGTGCGAGCTGTGGCGAGTGTTTGAATGAACATTAACAGAGTTACGCTCCAACATTATAAAGAATTTATTCTGTTTATTTTTTATTTAATGGTTTATTAACGCGCGGCATTTTGAGTACTCCTGCAAGCGATGTTCACTGAACGACTGAAAACAATCGGCACAGCGATTAAAATTACGAGAGACTACTAACAGTCAATAAAAGAAACATAATTCGGTGAAACATATACAGAAACAACAATTTTCATTTAGGAAGACAAGTATTAAAGTATCTCTAAAAATCCTGAGTCTTCAAGCTTCAAGCTTAAGTTTATGTTTTATTTAAGCCGGCTTCCCGGTGTTTGCTTTTTTCAAAGACGAACTCGAGGCAAGAAAATCGCTCAAAGCTTTCTTTTCCGGCCAGAATTATAACTAAATATTCTTTGGAACGTTTTCTTTCTATTTGCGGTGAGAAACTGTCTAAAGGCTTTTTAAAGTTCTGTAAGCTTCTATCAAACCTGATACTCGGTCAGATCATTGTCTCAAATCTTACAAACGTGCATAAACTAAATGACCGCATAAACTCCGCTCGACTTCATTAAATTAGATCCAGAAAAACAAACATCAAATACAATAATTTCTCTGGCTTACCATTTGAGATGCAGCTCCTGAAAGGTATCAGGAAAAGCCAGTATCGCTTCAGACTTTGCAATCCTCTTACGCATCAAGCAAGGTGAAAACGAAAACGATACCATCCGAAATCGGATTTCCGACTTTGACAAGCGACGTATTCCTCGACCAAAAACCCAATAAACAAACTAGCCATGAATAACAGAGGACTCCTGATAGCAGCTGAATTTCATTTTGCACATCCAGTGGAAAAAGACAGTTAAAAACATCACAAGTTGACACAAAACTCTTTCAGCTTCAGCTGTCAAAGTAAACAAGATTCAAGATGGTGCATAAATTTTCCGCATGAACTCACCTGTCAAATTTTGACCAATCAGAGCATAAAAATTGGACGTAGAGCGAGACCAACGCGTGACCATGGTGAGAAAAGTCAAAAGCAACTGTCTTCCCTGCCTGTATCAGCTGGCTGAATTTTCCCGTCCGAGGTCAGTTTGCAATCAAAATTTTAATTGTGTAGCACATAAACACAACATATTTCATATGAATTTAGAAAAAACTTGAACGTGAGCCTGCGATCACTTGAAAACTAGTAACTTGTCAGCGGATAACTTCAAAAAATACTTGACCTCGATGGGTCGACACCTGAGCCCGCGATACGGTCAAGTGATACTGGTCAGTGGGTACCCTGTTTTGACAGCTGTCAATATATCAAAACATTGATGTCCAATATGTGTGCATTATCAGTTTAACTAGTAAAAGTATGAGATTGAACATTGTTCGCGATCTAGTAAAACAATTAACTGGTCAGCGGACAGCTTCCAAATAAATCACGTCACCTCGATGAGTTGACACATGAGCCCGCGATATTGTCATGGGATACTGGTCAGTGGCTATCCTCTTTTGACAGCTGTCAATTGACCATATTGTGAATGTCCTAAAATCCTATATTAAAAATGTGGACTTGCCAAGACACGCCTGAGACACCCCTCCCTTCCTTTTGATAGTCTCCCCTACCCCACCCGTACAATCTGTAGACGCGTACGTACGTACGTACGTTCGGTCAATCACGTGACAACCAAACGAAAAGAGGTTGACCATATTCCATGAGTATGGGGCTCTGTCCTACGCGCGCTTCGCGCGCGGGAGCCCCGCTAAAAAGGATTAGTAGGGACAGAAAAAGACTAGTAAGGACGGGAATGGACTAGTAGGGATACTAAAGGACTAGTAAGGACACAAAAGGATTAGTAAGGACAGAAAAGGACGGAAAAGGACACAAAAGGACTAGTAAGGACGGGAAAGGACTAGTAAGGACATAAAAGGACTAGTAAGGACAGAAAAGGATTAATAAGGACAGAAATGGACTAATGAGGACATAGTTAGGATGGAAGAGGACGAATAAGTACATAAAAGGACATAAAAGGACAAGCGAGGAGTAGAAGGTACAGACAAGAGGAGTTTTGTGAAATGCGTACTACTTACAAGACGTTTTACACACTGTTCATTTAATTTATGTTGCACGACTATATGGTGTGCTAGCATGTAGTAGTTGCCCATTTCGCTCTTTGTCCCATCCGCTTCGTGCTCAGTCTCAGTCGGGTAATTCATTAACTTTTATTTCATGATACCCAGATCCCAGCGGCTGTAAAATCATAAAAATGGACGTATAGTAAAAAGGAAAACGGTCGAAGGACGGGCTTCTGAGTTCGACTTCATCCAACTTTATATTTTTTTCACGGTGACATACGAGACCCACGGAAATATGCACTTTTCGCTGGAAACAAGCCCTTCTATTTATAAATCTACTCGGGAAAGGGTTGACTCAAGAAATTAATGGAGATTGAGGCTCCATTTGATGGGCTCCTGGTAAACGGGAAAAAGGAGGATAAAATAGGGTAAACATGATTAAACGGGGGACTATGGAACATGAACATTGGCGTTTATAGGTACACCATAGGTAAACTGGGTTATATCAATATAGCAGATATGTAAATTTCATATATTCGGGACGTCTCGTGGGCCTTACATGGCCGCATTACCTGTATCCCATGCGTCCCCGTGACTTTAGCACATGCGCGATTTGATTTACGATGTCAGGTGCGGCTTTTGAACCAATATAAAATTCCGTTGAATAGTTCAAATTCACGCGGACTTCACAAGCAACACAGCGTTGCTAACAGAGTATTTTCGTTATTTTCGGATAATAGAAAGACTGTCTTTCCATAATACCCATGTTATTTTCGAGAGAAAGTGATCAGTTGCGAAATTCTTCACATAAAGCATGTTTCCAAGTCAGCAACTCAGCTGGATTATTGCAGAAAGGTATGTTCTTCTTGGTATCGTGGTTCGTTACATTGGTTTTCTAATATACTTTGCGTAAGCTTAAAACTTCAAAGATAAATCTTAAATTTAAGATGCATGCACAGATATGTCATTGATTGATTCCTTTTTGTTTACTGCAGAAAAAACTCTACTCCTTGTTGCAAATCGTCTATGGAATACTCTGAAAATTGTATGTTCTGGCGCTAGTAGGCTGTGGCAGACTTGTCAAGACCAATGTTTTTACTTTCGCGTCTTCCCCACTATCTGGGAGCCTGGGACAGGCTAAGACCAATGTTAAATAAAATAGGAGAAGAAATAGCATAAGTTTGCGTTATGAATGCAATGTCTACTACAAGTTGGAAGTAATTAAGTTTCCAGTTGATTTATAATGACTTGAGGGTTGAACTAAACCTATAAAATTTGAGTATGTTTGTTTTTTGAGCTTCGATTCATAATATTCATACATCTGCAGTAAGGTCAAAAATAAACGGCAGCTCTATCTAGTCTGATCTGTGGACCTTCAGTTCAGAAGATGTTTATTTACTTTGTCTTTTCACTGACATTGAGCACAAATGTCCAGCGCTGGCCACAAGATCCCTACGTTCTTTTTTCATCCTTAGTTCTACACTTGTCTGAGGTGAGGAAGTGTAAAATAACCCTACTTTCCTATTCTGGCAAAGTCAGGATAATGTCACCCTTGTCCCCTGGTCGCGAAACCTCTGTCATTCTTTACTTAGTTCCACACTTCGTACAGGTGTGGAAGTGTGGAAAAGTCTGACAAAGTAAGGATAATGTCACACTTTTCCCCTGGTAACGAACCCCTTGTCATTCTTTACTTAGTTCCACACTTCTTACAGGTGTGGAAGTGTGGAAAAGTCTGACAAAGTAGGGATAATGTCACACCTTTCCCCTGGTCACGAAACCTCTGTCATTCTTTACTTCGTTCTACACTTCTCAGAGGTGTGGAAGTATGAAATAGTCTGACAGAGTCAGGATGTCGTCGCACTTTCCTCCAGTCAAGAATCCCTTGACATTCTTTCTTTAGTTACACTCAGTGGTGAGTATTAGTTGGTTTTATTTCTGCAATTCATTTTACATCTTTTAAATGCCATTTTTACATTTAGACAACAATTCTGTGACTGGAAGATATTAGCCATATCCATCTGTTTGAGTACCCGACCAGAAAACAAGCCTACGTTTTCTCTGTCACGAAGTCCCCGTCAGTCCTTTATCTTCGTTTATTTATGTATTTATTTTTTTAACGGAAACCTCAAAAAAGTCATCTTTTCTTTGGTTTTGTATGTTTGAAATTTTTCATCTTAATGAGCCATATATTTGCTTCAGGAATTCCCATACCATTTTTAAAAATGTGAATGCCACATTATAATGCAAATACAATACACAAAGAATCTTAACCCCGGGAGATTTGAATTTGGGCCGTAAAGAACGCAGAGTATCTGATCTATTTTCCTCGCTTTAAGGTCAACTTGATAAAGTTTATAAATGCTCAGATCAATTGTTATTGATATAATCCTACATCCAGTTTATGACCTAAATTCGTATAAAAATATATAGCATACTGTATAAAGTAATAATTGTCTTATCGGCCTAGAGTAGCTACCTGCTGATCTCTCTGTGGAAAAGGGGGATCACTGTTTAGGTGCGTGTTATAGGGTCGGCAATATTTATGTTATCTCTACGGCACGTGACAAAAATATTTGCATGGTCCACCCTCCTGTTCGTCTTTAGAGAGTCACTCTGAGGTGAATTCTTTTTCGAGCTTTTTTGGCCTCGAGCCACTCGCCTGCGAGGCAAACAACGTAGAAGAGCTCAAAGGGGTAATGAGAGGGAAAAGATGCGGCGAGCAATTGTTATTAATTTTTTTAGTACTAGAACGATCTGAGATTCATTTTTGGGGTCGTCGGCCAGAACAAATTTATTTTAATCCTATCACTTACTAAGTTATGTAATCACGGTCATTAATCCTTTTGCAGCATATACGTGCATTCTAGCATGAAGCGATACAAACGTTTTGATGTTGTCATCTGACCTCTTTGTGTTCCACCTACAGATTGACACAGAAGTTTGCGAGCATTCCTTCTCTTGGCTGTCAAAATATGCAAAAATGACAAGGAAAATGAGCAGTGGACACTTTGCCTATTTCATAATTTATGTCCAGCATTTACATAATCTTAGAGAAGAGGAAAAACTACGAAACAGTGGATATATGGCGTGATCTAGCAATTCGCCCCATGTAAGGGAATCCATGACAGTCTTGGATTCTGGATTCCACCCTGTGGATTCCGGATTCCGAGTACTGGATTCCGGATTCCAAAAAGGGCTGGATTCCAAATTATTTTTCTGTTTTGATGCTTTTCTTCGCATTTCGTTTTCGTGTTCGAATCTTGCTATATTGAAAAGACGTTTAGAATGCATAACAAGTTTGTTTCTTTTTCGATTTATAAATTACGTGAAGAAATATTTTACTGTTCCGTACGATGGCCCAGGAGGGTCACAGTCCAGTATTGGTTTTTGACAGTCCAGTTATGGTTTTACACAGTCCAGTTATGGTTTTACACAGTCTAGTTTTAGTTTTTACACAGTCCAGTTTTAATTTTTACACAGTCCAGTTTTATTTTTTTACACAGTCCAGTTTTATTTTTACCCAGTCCAGTTTTATTTTTACACAGTCCAGTTTTATTTTTTTACACAGTCCAGTTTTAATTTTTAGAGAGTCCAGTTCTATTTTTTTACACAGTCCAGTTTTAATTTTTAGAGAGTCCAGTTTTATTTTTTTACACAGTCCAGTTTTTATTTCTGATTAGCTACCAGATCTCTCTCATCATCTACCAAAACCGCGGAAATTTCAATTCTCCGCCATCTTTGATTCCAACGAACAAATCCCCAAACATCTAAGCTTCAATAAGCTAGGAAATGCCTTTACCGGAATATACAGCATGCATGAGCTGTCATGATAGCTCTGACCAAAATGAGCTGGAACTTATATCACAGTATTTTAAACAAGGCTACAACAATCTTGAAATACTTGAATTCTTGAAGATCCATGGCGTAACTATAAGTTTATCAACCCTGAAAAGACGTCTTCGATCTTTAGGACTATCAAGAAGAGACACCGCATCTGACCATGAACTGAAGGACGCCATCGAGAAGGAACTTGGTAAAAGTGGTTGTTTTGTGGGATGCCGTAAGATGTGGGCAAGGCTCAGAAGGAAGGGAGTTATTTCTAAAAGAAGTATGGTCATGAGGTGTCTCAGAGAACATGATCCTGAAGGCGTAGAAAGCCGACGAAAAAAGAGGCTGCGTCGACGAGCATACCACTCAAAAGGACCGAATTTCATTTGGCATATTGATGGCCACGACAAATTAAAACCGTATGGCTTCAGCGTACATAGATGCATAGATGGTTTTTCAAGACGGCTGATTTGGCTGGAGGTGGGTCCCACAAACAAAAACCCAGAAGTGATTGCTAAATACTATCTCGAAGCTGTGAAGCAGTCAGGTGGAGTACCTTGGAAGATCAGATCAGATGATGGAACTGAAAACAGTGTGATCGAGGCAATTCATACTTACCTTAGGTCTGCCCACAATGATGAAAATGCTGGCATGGGATGTTTTGCTTTTGGCAGATCCACAGCAGACCAAAGAATTGAAGCTTATTGGTCACAACTTGTAAAAGATGGTCCCGGTTGGTGGATTAATTTTTTTAAAGATTTGTCAGACCTGGGCCTATTTATTAGCTCCGATCCAGTTCACCAGGAGTGTATCCGATTTTGCTTTCTGCAAATATTGAGAGACGAGCTTTATCAAGTAGCGGAAATCTGGAATCAACATCACATAGCCTCAAGCAAATTTGGTAACAGCAGTGGTCCCAGGGGAAAACCTGATTGTATGTATTTCCTACCCCACCTTTACAACACAGAAGACTACAAAGTGAACGTTGACCGCCATGAGGTAGAAGAGTTCATTGATAATTCAACCATGTGTCCTGCTGATTTTAGAGAAGAGTTTGAGGAGTTTGCTATAACAATTATAAATGAACTTGGACTGCATTCACCACAAGATGTTGATGAAGGACTTGATCTATATCTGCGACTTATTGAAGAGATTGAAAACTTAACGTAGTGAATAGGCTTTCAGCAACACCCCTGCCCCCCCCTCTCCCTTACTATTTTCCAAGAGGCCGTCCTCAGTGGCTGTTCGTTATCTCCAGAACACGTTTTGTCAAGTTTGATTGACAACCTGTTGCTAAGGTAACAAGATATGCCGTCATGAGTAGAATGAGGTCAAGCCATTTTTAATATGGAAGACATATCTTTTAACTTTTTTCAGCTCAACAAATGCTTCCAAAAATAAAACTCTGATGTACGAAAATATCAATTTTGGCACTTTTAGGATAAATGTTCATTTAAAGTAAAATTCAAGATGATGGTCTTAATCCGAGGGTTTAGATTTCCAAAGTATATGTTCTGCTCTTTTATATAGATACATCAGGACTGCACCTCCTTCTGTCCAATCAGAATGCTGACAGTATACATTGAATGCAAATACGGCAGCCAATTTATTACTCTTCTACAGTGTGTATTTGAATGTTAATTAGCCTAACTGGCCTGGTTAGTAAGTCCAAAAAAATCAGAACTGAAAAGAATGTTTACTCTAAAATGAGGCAAGTGAGGCTAATTAACATATACACAAAAGAATAACAAATCAGCTGCTGTTCAGTGTATGATGAGCCATGTCCAGCGCTGGCCATGAAATCCAGAGATTCTTCACTTCTTACTTAGTTCCACACTTCTCAGAGGTGTGGAAGTGTGGAATAGTCCGTCAAAGTAAGGATATTGTCGCACTTTTCCCCCAGTCATGAACCCTTTGTCATTCTTTACTTAGTTCCACACTTCTCAGAGGTGTGGAAGTGTGGAATAGTCCGACAAAGTAAGGATATTGTCGCACTTTTCCCCCAGTCATGAACCCTTTGTCATTCTTTACTTAGTTCCACACTTCTCAGAGGTGTGGAAGTGTGGAAAAGCCCGACAAAGTAAGGATATTGTCGCATTTTCCCCCAGTCATGAACCCTTTGTCATTCTTTACTTAGTTCCACACTTCTCAGTCTAGGTCTGGAAGTGGGGAATAGTGTGACAAAGTAAGGATATTGTCGCATTTTCCCCCAGTCATGAACCCTTTGTCATTCTTTACTTAGTTCCACACTTCTCAGTCTAGGTCTGGAAGTGGGGAATAGTGTGACAAAGTAAGGATATTGTCGCACTTTTCCCCAGTCATGAACCCTTTGTCATTCTTTACTTAGTTCCACACTTCTCAGAGGTGTGAAAGTGGGGAATAGTCCGACAAACTAAGGATATTGCCGCACGTTTTCCCCAGTCATGAACCCCTTGTCATTCTTTACTGAGTTCCACACTTCTCAGAGGTCTGGAAGTGGGGAATAGTCCGACAAAGTAAGGATATTGTCGCACTTTTCCCCCAGTCATGAACCCTTTGTCATTCTTTACTTAGTTCCACACTTCTCAGAGGTCTGGAAGTGTGGAATAGTGTGACAAACTAAGGATATTGCCGCACTTTTCCCCCAGTCATGAACCCGTTGTTATTCTTTACCTTGTTCCACACTTCTCAGAGGTGTGGAACTGTGAAATAGTGTGACAAAGTAAGGATATTGTCGCACTTTTCCACCTGTTAAGAACCCCTTGTCATTCTCTACTTAGTTCCACACTTCTCGGAGGTGTGGAAGAGTAGATTAGTCTGACAAGGTAAGTTTAATGTCGCACTTTCCCTGAGTCACGAGAAGCTCAGTAAGCTTTATGAGCACTTGGTTTTATTTCTGTATGGCTTTTTACATTTTTCCTAAAGAACTATTTTTATTTTGAATAGCAGATATAACCATTGTTTCAATGCCAGCTGTTGAAAGAAACTTAAAGTTAAGAAATCCGATCACCAACCAAGCTTTCTTCCTTTATCAGTACGGGTTCAAATTTGATCATTGTTAGATCACGCCACATATCCACTGTTTCTCAGTTTTTCCTCTTCTCTAAGGTTATGTAAATGCTGGACACAAATTATGAAAAAGACGAAGTGTCCTCTGTTCATTTTCCTTGTCATTTTTGCATATTTTGACAGCCAAGAGAAGGTCTGCTGGCAAACTTCTGTGTCAATCTGTAGGTGAAACACAAAGAGGTCATATGACAACATCAAAACGTCTGTATATCGCTTCATGCTAGAATGCACTTATATGCCGCCAAAGGATTAATTACCGTGATTAAATAACTTAGTCAGTGATAAGATTAAAATAAGTTTCAGTGTTAGGGCCGACGACCTATTAAATGAAACTGAGATCGTTATAGTACTAAATAAAATTAATAACATTGCACACCACATCTTTTTCCTCTCATTACCCCTTTGAGCTCTTCTACGTTGTTTGCGTCGCAGTTTTCTTTGCACCACTGATCGACATGGCCCTTCATGTGCATTTTGTCCACCAGAATCGATAGCTGTGACAATCTCTTTGCAGTCCTTGTCACGTCCCGTCGAGAAGGGTTTTGAGCAAATTTCTTCAAATGGCATCCATCGTCATAAATAATGTACCCTGCGAGTAATTGATCAGTGGATGGTCATGGACAGGGTACAGAACTGTAATGATAAAAATCTTGTTTCACGGTTTTGTGTATGTTTTCATTATTATTATTATTATTATCATTATCATTATCATTATCATTATCATTATCATTATCATTATCATTATCATTATCATTATCATTATCATTATCATTATCATTATCATTATTATTATTATTACTATTTTCAGTACATAATGATATACAACAATTTTTAATGAGTGTTTCTTACTTATAGGCTCATATATGTTTTCATTCCGGCTTAACAAATCGTGCAACACTGCGTAGACTTGAGTCTTTGATTCCGCGCAAAATAATTCCGACCACCGGGTAATCACTCCACACGGCGACATAATACAAAGTATTCCTAGGAGTAAACAATCATTTTGTGAATACTAATTTGTGAACTTCAGAGGAAGTAAATCAAGCATTTTTAACGAACACTCTAAAAATAAGTATATTCATGTAGATGCTCCTGCCTGTATTTCTAGACGTCTACACTAGGGGTTTGCGCGGAAAAAAAATTTACGTAGCCATGTCCATGAGAAGAAAAAAAAATTTAGTAAGGTAAAATTACATTTGAATCACTTTTGAATTCTGCGAAGAAGCTGTTCTATATTACAGTCAGGATTCTGCGTGACAATATCGAAATATATATAAACTCAGTACTAAAATTCTGGTCAAATTCAATCCTCAAGGTGTATAGTGACCGCAAGGAGACCCTCCATTGTCACGGGGCTTGTGCCCTGAAAGGAGAACAATTTGCATTTTACCTGCAGAGCGGTCATTCTTCCTCTGCCTTGCATCTCGGTCCTTCTCTGTTTTGCAGGACAAGGTTGCGTCTCTCTTGCATGCAAAAATTCTGTATTTACAACAAAGCACAAATCAGTTATAAAGTTTCCCGCCTAATTATTTGGAAAGTTCTTGTGGAATTATTTGAGTTTATCAAATATGAACCCTTTTTTCGATCTCATGGTAAGTTTATTGTAATCTCCCACAAAAATTATAGCTTTGCTTATCAACAGAGCTACGTAATATTCGGGTCCAAACTGTCCGTAATAGAGGAGTCGGCAGTAGTATGACTAAGTGTCCCAACCATGAAATGACAATTGAGCAATAATACTAGAAGTACGAAAGCAGCAATGGAATGCAATCTGAATTGTATGGTTTTTTGCTTTTCACTACATGTCTTTGTATTTTCTTAGTATCTTTTTTATAAGAAGCTTTAAGTTTTTGATGGTTTTCCTTCATACCCTTCTTGTGGTATTTCACTGTTGGAGCTTTTCGGCTTCTTTTCAGGTGGTTGAGATGATTCTCCACTCTGGAATGCTGACTTTAGCGTAGATGACATCTGACCATTGTAATTGTCTCCTACCACTGTTACCACTGTTTCCAGTCTTTTCTCATAACCTTCTATCAGAACTGTTGAGATCCCGTTGCATGGTTCCCACGTGGCCTCAGACTCACTTTTTCCCAAATACTTCACCTAACAATGAGGGGAACAAGAGCGCAATAAGAATTGCTACATTATTTAATTTGGCCGAAAGAATATTATGGCACATTTAAGACTGTTAACAAGATGGAAATAAGTAATAGATGGAGCAGTTTTAACGTGGCTTTCGCGTTAATTGCTGGTTAGGCCAAGTTGTTGTTGTTGTGTGTGTGTGACCCTTTTCTTTGTACAACGATTTGCCTTGCCTTCTTTAACAATTTCAATTTTTCTGCTTGTTATTTATGTTAGCATGACAAACGTTATATTTCTTGAGATCTTCGTTTATGTACCTTATAATAGGTGTTACTCCTCGTCACTTTACTATCCATAATCTTTTCTATCACAAACTCTTTATCTGGGATTTTTCCATTTGCCTTGGCTCTTGCACGGGTGATCGGTCCGTAAGAGAACTCCTCACATTCAATGGCAGCACCAGCAACTTTTTCCTCATCACAAGCCGTTTCCGGGTTACACACAAATTCTGCATGGTCTTCACAAAACCTGGAGTTATTTGCAGGTGAATTGATACAGCCAGTGCGAATTGAGCCAGGTAGACCTTCATACGATATGTAACCAGCGTCTCTAGTCATGCAAACGTCTCTCCGATTTTTCATATTTCCATCTAAGACAAGGCAACGGCCACATCCAGGAAACGTGCAGGAATGGCCTGAAAGAGGTTTTGTCAACATATTATTTCACCTCACTTCTTTTGACTTAGAAGAAGACAAGATACCTTTAGCACGTTTTTTTTTTAAGTAGAAAAAACAACAAGATTTTTTGGCCGTAACTGGCCGTGGGACGTTTTGACTTCTGAAAAGACAACAAAAAATGACGTCCTACCTGCATAGTGCGCAGTGAATGCTTCGTGAAGAGACGGAGCCAGATTGGTGATAGTTTCGCTGAAATTCTTGAAGGATATTTTCTTCAGAATGAAGGATCCCGGGAAGAAATGTATCATTTGCAGCAGAGCATACTGAAGGTGTGCGTGCTCTAGTCGGCGTCTATCCAGCTGCTCCCTCTCCTTTAGTATTTCCTCTGCTGTCTTGTTTGCACTAAAAGAACAAGGCAGTCTTTGTTTGTTTATATTTTAGCGCTCATTTGTCTCTATAGGTAAATCTAGTTTGGAAATTTATGTAACCCACATAGTAGTTTCTTTCTGAATAGTTTTTGCTGAATTCGGCTAAATTCGTTCTTTGTTGGTAAAGGCTACTTTTACTGTCATCTGTTCAGTCACTCGACTCAGTGCGAAGTTTAAATTATGAAGAGGAGTTGTCTGTGACAGATTGGTCAAAAGGAGTAATTAAGTTATATACCGCTCTATAGATTACCTGACTCGACTACCAATTTTCACCTTGATAGTAATAATAAGATAAAATTCAGTGGTAATAGTAATGACACACGCGATTTCTCTGTATGTCGTGAGTACCACTTTCAAACTGGCTAATTCACTGTATCCCCTTTGTTTGCTTTTTTCACATTCTAAGTTCCCCATCCTAGTTACCCGCAAGTCGTATCGCATAACGACTACTTTTTAATATGGTTTTTCTTTATGCACCTTTTAATAAGAAATCAAGGAAGAATATTTGACTTGGGAAGCTTTATTTGCAGGGTTGCACCCCCAAACATCCGCTAACACTAACGTATTTCACCATAATCAGTTTCTTTTCCGTGCAATATACGTTTTTATTATTTTGGCCTGTTACTTTTAACAAAACGTGAACGAACTATTGCGTGTCTCTTTCTAATGCGTGTGGCTTTTTCGAATGTCGCTGTTGCAGATAAAACGACTAAATAACTTCCGTCACTCACCTGTTATCCTTTCCAGAAAATGTCTCCTCACTATCAGCTTGGTGTACATGGTCTTCCTTTCCCTTCTCTGAGCTAGACGTCTTCTTTAGCCCGCGATTGTACCCATAAAATGCATTATAGATGTTCGCTTTTTGGTTGTAGGAAAGTTGTCCGATGAATAGTTCAGCATCAAAGCTCTTTAGAAAACTCGTAGTGAATGCAGTCTGTTGGGTAGACAAGAAAAATTTATTTTCCATCCAGTCATCATCATAGAAAATCTCAATACCATCGGGGGAGTATTTCCCGTAGTACTGGCGAAATTTGCAGGTGGGTTTTCGGCAAAAGTTAATGTAATGACATCCAATGTACGTGCCCTGTTTGTCATCATAAACAACAATCTTTCTGACACTCTCCCTTGCTTTGAGTAACAACTTATCTCCACACACTTTACAATGACAGTTTTTTGAGATGAGGACGCACCCTAACGGATTGTTGTCCTTTGTGGACCATGTGCAAAGTTCTTCAAACAAACTGGCATCGGTCCTGAATAACTCTGAATCCATTTCCATCAGATTCTCAACCCACAGTTGTGCATCTTTCAGGCTGATCTTTTGTTGTGACTCTTTCTGTTGTTGAAGACCCTGAACAGAAAGCGTCATTGGCAAAGGGTGTCACTTGTTCCCAAAAGCGCGACAACTCCTGCGGTAGGTGTATAGCGGCAAACCCAAGACGTCTGATTGAGGACAATTTGAATCCGAAATTTGCGAGAACACTAAACATCGCTCAAGTGGACTTACGTTTCGTCCAGACAAACAGAAATTGGAAAGTTATACGTGTTTCAGATATATTATTAACAAGAGAATCATCCCGATGTGTCATGTAATTAAATGTCCTGTCAAGCCCGTTTAGCTAAAAGGAAAATAAACCATTCAGGACTTCGCACTTGAAACACGCAAAGTTACGGGGAACACGCAACCCTAAACTAAATATAAGGGACCCCCCAAACGTGTGAATAGTGTAGTGATCAGTCGCTGAAGTAAAGAGAATGTCATCACGTCGAAAGGACAACCAAAGAGTAGCTCTAAACAAGTGCTGGACGGAGGATTTGGACTGGAACCTCGTTCCCGATTCTATACGGACGGTAAGCTGTGAGTTGTGATTAACGAGGGGATTAACTGACACACTTAATTCTGTTGGAAGCCGACCACAGCCGTTTCAGTAATTACAATATAACTCAACTGTTATAGTATTTGAACGCAAATTGACAGTGAAGCGGATAGTAATTTTTCAAGCAACCGCTAACCTGCTTAAACATCAACGGGAAAGTTGACGGGGTGGCCGGTTAGCGGTTGGATTGTTGTCCGTCTCTTCGCTTTGATATTAACGGCTACTTAGAGGGTAATGTCGTTAACACCTTGAGTTTTAAGTTAAGGGCATACCGTAAAATCCTTTTGGCTACGCTCTTCCACCCAGTTACCCTCGAGGTATTGGTATTGCTGATTAAACTGATTAGACATAAGCCCATTTTCTGGGGGCAAATCCGTGTTTAGCACTAAATTAAAAGACTCAGTCACTATCGCTTAATGGCCTGCTGTCATTAGAAAAATGAAAGTGCGAAAATGCAGATTGTGGCTTTAGTGATTCGACTTAATCGTTGTTCGCGACTTTAAGTAATTATAAAGTCCATTTCTGTCTTTGTCTCTAGGGTACAGCTCAAATCGGAAAGGCCCTGAGTGTTCCTGCAACTGCAGTCCTGTCGGGCTTATTGATGTTAATTTCGTATTTTTCCTCTCACGCCGTGGTAAATCCTTTTGGGAAGGATTGGTTTGAACCTATGATATTATGGATTGTAATTGTAATGCCGACCGGTGCAGGAAAGTCGACGTTGTTTAAATTTTTGAGGGGAATTTTGGATACCGTGAGAAAACGCGTTATCGCAAGTGGAAAAGATACATCGAACAACGATGCTCTTCCAGACTGGGCAGTAGAGGAGGCTTCAATGGAAAAAATGGGGGCTATGATGGCTGAAAATGGCAACAAATTAATTGGACTCTATGACGAGATCACGCATTTTCTCACACAAATAAACGTTTACAGAAATCGCGGCCTCTCGGACACACACGACCTGGCTATGTTTCTTCAACTGTACAATGGCTTACCTTGGTCTCGGAAAACAGGTTAGACTTACATAATATCAATTTTTTAAGGAGTCCACCCTCTTTTGGGGTCTCAGTTCAGTAAATTTAGTTAGTCTTGGTTGATACTCTAATTAATTAAGGCATAACTATCGTGGTTAGATTGACAAAGGTTTGAGGTAAAACAATCCTCTCTACTCGTCACTACGATAATGAGACAGAGAGATTGCGTAAATTTGATTTATCATAGAGTTGAGTGGTCAAGACAAGAGCAGTTTAGTAGACTGCCTATTTTATTTAACAAATTTGAAAAAGGACAAAAATTTTCAAGCGAGAAGATTGTGCCCCCAGGGAATGTTACAATAAGAGTTACTAATTTAAGTCACGAAAAGGAAATAATTCTGCGAAAAGGAAACAACGCAACAACTTGTGGTGTCGGCCACATTATACCCAGTAGCATCCAAGATCCATTAAAAGCATTAAAAGTCAGTAGACAAAGCGCGACCCTTAGTTCTGCCCCAAATACTAGTAGAAGGACAGTGATTTTTGAAAGGAATTTCAATTGTTTCCATCGAACAAAATTTTCAATACTTTATCTTAAACTGGCATGAGCTTTGGAAAGTGTTGATCGAGCATGGCTCATGGTTACTCTAAGGGGAACATGAAACTACCATAACACATTAGCTCAGTCGTCATGAGGATCTCAAACATTGCTTCTCCTTCTTGGCTGTTTATATTACAGTGGGTGGAGACTGTAACTTTTCAATGGAGTTCACTAGTCTCACAGTAGGTGGTTTTACTCAGCCATCAACGGCCACGAACATAATGATCGTCCCTGGAAACGCAGAAAAAGGACTCTCTCAACGCTTTCTGTGGATTTGTCCCGAGCCAAAATTCTTAGAGTATGACACACTTGGGAAGGTGGATGAAACCTTCTATAACAAAATCGGTAAGTTGAATAAATAAAAACTGCGTAACATTTCGGTAACTTGTCATAACAACTTTCCTTACTATGAGTCGGCATAAACTAGCTTTCTTTAAAACCTATCAAGCGTTATCTCAATATCTGTCTGATCATTGCAGCTGCCGTGAAATATCCTGTTGAAGTTGGATTCTTTAAGATATTAAAAGAAAAAGTATACATTCTTCCTTGTGTGTTTAAATACAGTCCTCAACCAATGGGAACGCCAAAGTCCTATGATCCATGATCTACGCAAGAGCCCGCGTTATGCATCATTAAGCAGAGGTATGCGCGTGGAGATGTGTTGTGTTGCTACCCGGGCTCTTTTCCCTTTTTGACCCGTTGTCGCTGTCGTTGTACCATAATTGCACAATTGCTTAATTGTTGTCTCTGATCGTTTCAGTGAATTTCTCAGTTTGGACTCCAGAACCCCGGGAGTTAACAAAAAATTTTCCTTTTGTAAAACAAATTATAGTGCAGTAGTGGCAGCTTCCCTTCAGAAAGGCAAGAAATCAACAAACACGAAACCTTAAGGGCTCCTTTCGCGAGCGCAAATTAGCACTGAAAAAATTGCAGCTTGTTCATCTATTTTGCCCTTGTATAAACGTCTTATATCGCAAGGCATATTATTACTGATTTATTCATCTCTTTGTTATCTTCAGTTAATCTGCTCTTCATGTTTGCTGTTAAGCAGCGTAAATCTCCAAGGAAGATCACAGAAATTTACCTAACAGACCTTAGTAACGATCTTTTCAAGGACGCCTTTAATAGGATCCAAGCAAACTTAAAGGGGATTTCTGGAAGAGACGACTTACTATGCGGTATGTATATGATTGTCTTACACTTACTTAGGATTCGTCCTTAGTGAACTATCGTCAGATCTAGGCGGACGTTTTTCAGCAAGCATAGTGATCGTAGCGATCTGTATTAACAACTGGCTGCTCCAGTTTTCTGTACTGACAGAGAATGACCGTAATGCCTTCTTAAAGTTGAGCCGAAAATATCTAAATTCGAAAATAACCCACTCCCACCCAAAAATGTTGATAAAAATACTAACTCTTGTCTAACTCTGAAATGGTTTGTTTGTTCGTAGGACTGTTAAGCAAAAGTAAAGGACTCATTCTACGGATGACTGGGTGTCTTCACTGCTTGTTTCAGCTAGACTCTTTTAATGATGCTTTCTCGTCGGGTGAATCAGACTTTGAGCCCTCCACGGTTGTTACAGACAGTGCCGTCAAAGCAGCTGTAAATTTCGTTGCGACTTGTATTAACCACACCCTATATTTATGTGGAAGGAATTCCTCGGCAGAAGAAGTCCGTATGCTCCAGGATGACATTGCTCGAACGCCGACACAGACGTCAACGGATGAAGCTGCCAAGCCAGTGGCTAATCCTGGAGGATACGTACTTCTTCTGCCTGGGAAGAGATTGCACATCACAGCCCTGAATGAAAAAAAGAAATTTAGGGACATAGGGAATAAGCAAGGGGCAGTGGACACGATCACCAGTCTCGAACAGGATGGACTCGGAATCGTTATTTCAACGAAGACACAGGGAACCGCAAAGGTTGGTGGCGACCGATCCGTTTTGAATTTACCACACAAACACTAGAGTCTCAGAACGTATATTTTTTCCCATCTTCCCCCCAACTGGTGTTTTACGTAACTATTATAATACCGTGGCTCTTATTCCCTTCATTGTTCTTTGTTCGTAGCAATACACATTCGTCAAGACTGACATAGAGAAGGGGGGAGAAGCGGAATTGGCGGACAAACTGGCGAAGTACGCAGTAACTCTGCGACAGTATCGCCAGTCTTTGATGGAAGAAGAGATACTTCCTTCAAGGACAAGGTAGACTTTTTTTGTTATTGTTTCTTTTTCCAATGTCAGAATTTTTTATCTACATTAACTTTTATCATAATCAGCAGGCAGTGATGAAAACTTTCCATGATTTTGCAGTAGACGTGCCGTTTATAACGAATATTGAAAATTAAAATAAATTAATTGTAAGATGGTATGCTACCTTTATCAAAAACCGAAGCGGACTTATGCAGGTCACTCCTTCAACCAGAGAAACACGGCATAATTCTACTCGACCTTAAGATGGAACCAAATTTTTAAAGGAGGGCCACAGAAGACAAAAAGATTACCAGCGCGTTCAATCAAGCACATCTGAGTTTTGACACGTCGACGGATAATTAATATATTCAGTTTTAACGCAGCATATTGATGTGCTACATCTTAACAAGTAATTCGTCAATACTCAAACGGAAAAAAACAATTCATGCTATCAGCCGTCAAGATAGTTACCCAGATAAAAGAAAATAAAAATCAATTTACACGATCTAGAGACACTGTTTTCCATCAGAATGTATCGTGAAGTGCAAATGATCCCAGGAAATTAAGACTTAATTGGCTATTTTTTCCCTTCAACTGTAGCGCGAAAAGGAAAAATGGCCATGAAAGCGCATTAGAAGTGACGGCAGAATCTCCCAGGCGCTCGCCACGATTAACGGGATCACCGACAGACGCAACACCACGCTCGGAGGTGAGCGGCTCAAGGCCAAGAAGCCTCGAAAAAGAATTCACCTAACGGTTACTCTCGAAAGACAAAGAGGAGGGTGGACCATGCAAATATTTTAGTATTGTCACGTGCCGTAGAGATAACATAAATATTGCCGGCCCTATAACACGCACCTAAACAGTCATTCCCGCTTTTCCACAGAGAGATCTGCAGAATGCTGTATATTTTTAGACCAATTTAGGTCATGAACCTGAAGAAGGAATAGAACAATAACAATTGATTTGAGCATTTATAAAGTTTATCAAGGTGATCTTAAAGCGAGGAAGATAGAACGCACATTCACTGCATTCTTTACGGCCTATTTTTAGCGTTGTCACGATCTTAAATGTGGTATTCACATTTAAATGATATGGAAATTCCTTAGACAAAACGCTTTATACCCAAAGCGTGTTAATTGGGTACGACATTGAGTCGGCCGAATAGTTCTATAGGAAGGAGAAAAACCCAGAATAAGACGTCTCATATATGGCACATTAAGATGAAAAATTTCAAACATAAAGATCCATAGATGAGATGACTTTGTTGAGGTTTCCGTTGAAAAATAAATTAAAAAATAAACGAAGATAAAGGACTGACGGGGACTTCGTGACAGAGAAAACGTAGGCTTGTTTTATGGTCGGGTATTCAAACAGATGGCAGTGAAACAAGGCTAATATCTTCTAGTCACGGAATTGTTGTCTAAACTTAAAAATAACATTTAAAAAGATGTAAAACGAGTTGCAGGAATAAAACCAACAAATACTCCCACTGCGCTTTATTCTCATTTCATACATAGGAGTGTAACTAACTAAAGAATGACAAGGGGTTAGTGCCTGTGAAAAAATGTGACATTATCCTGACTTTGTCAGACTTTTCCACACTTCTACACTTCTAAGAAGTGTAGAACTAAGTAAAGAATGACCAGGGGGTCATGACTGGGGGAAAAGTGTGACATTATCCTGACTTTGTCAGACTTTTCCACACTTCCACACCTCTGAGAAGTGTAGAACTAAGTAAAGAATGACAAGGGGTTAGTGCCTGTGAAAAAATGTGACATTATCCTGACTTTGTCAGACTTTTCCACACTTCCACACCTCTGAGAAGTGTAGAACTAAGTAAAGAATGACCAGGGGGTCATGACTGGGGGAAAAGTGTGACATTATCCTGACTTTGTCAGACTTTTCCACACTTCCACACCTCTGAGAAGTGTAGAACTAAGTAAAGAATGACCAGGGGGTCATGACTGGGGGAAAAGTGTGACATTATCCTGACTTTGTCAGACTTTTCCACACTTCCACACCTCTGAGAAGTGTAGAACTAAGTAAAGAATGACAAGGGGTTCATGACTGGGGAAAAAGTGTGACATTATCCTGACTTTGTCAGACTTTTCCACACTTTCACACCTCTGAGAAGTGTCGAACTAAGTAAAGAATGACAAGGGGTTTTTAACAGGGAGGAAAGTGTGGCATTATCCTTACTTTGTCAGACTTTTCCACACTTCCACACCTCTGAGAAGTGTGGAACTAAGGATGAAAAAGGAAAGTAGGGATCTTGTGCCAGCACTGGTCAACTTACTGTATGATAATAAGATAACAGGACTACAGTTGAAAATCTCAATATTCTTTAATAATAAGGTACATTTTTAAAACTTCTTGTGCAACGACTAACTAATAACTCTTAGCCAAATCCTTAAATAACTGGTACCAAGTCGCTGCCTTAAAGTTATCCCTTCCTAACTCAGTAGATAAAGTAATCTTTGTTTCCATGGCTTTGAATTTTTTATCAACTAAAGTTCGAGCTAATTATCACATGGGAAAGCATCAAGCCATCAATTGGCCAGTAAACCATCCAGAGATGTTACAGTCAAAGGAATATGAATTGAAGGTATAGAACATACTTCATATAAAGTAACTAACTGATCAACAAAATCAACCAGACCCAACATGTGAAGTATTGAAGTATCCTTCACTAACAGAGCGTTGAGATAACACAACAATATTATAACGTTTTACTTTGGCCACTAATAGCCTATTGTAAGAATTTATGCTGTAAAATAGACTTAAAACTCAACTTCAAGGTACAGGTCAATGTCGTTGTTAAGAAAGCATCAGTGTTCAGTTGGCAACAACAGCACCAGAGCTGCACCAAACATGTCATACTACTTTTGATTAAGCTGGAACAACTGAATAAACCAATGTACGGAAACTGTTTACCTTCTTAAATATATACTACCGATCGAATCAAAGAAGCCAAAAACTTTGTGGCGAAAATTATAACAGCAAAAAAAAGGAAAACATTTTGGCCAAATGGATTCAATGCATGACCATAATTTGGAGAAATCATCAATTTGTCAACAGTTTGCTCACCTCAACATGGAGTGTAAACTGCAATTGTAAATCACATTTTTCACATGAAAGGCATACTTACATCAGCTCTATGTTCACCTAGTTACAATCAGCTATTATTAAGATTTTGGTAGCCACGAAAATGCTCTCCATTCTATTCTTTAAAAGTTCTCAAAAACATTGACTTTGGTGGGAAGCTTCTGTGATGCTGTGAGCTGCTAGCCTCTTTTCATGAACATAATCCTTGCTTTAAAAACAAAGGCACTCCTAATCAGTAAGCTAGGTGCATTGCAGTGTTCAACCAAGCTTACACCCAACAGACATCTGTTAGGGATTTTAATCATGGCGACATGAAGTCATTTAGTATCAAAAAGCAAGTTATTATCATCACTGAATTTTCATTTGACACATATATTTGGGTAAGGAAAAGTTGAGGAATTTCATAATCACATGAAACATTTACACAACTAACTTGGAAACATGAATATTATAAATATGTGAATCAGTGAGAACTCTCTTGTGACTAAAAGGCAACCTGTAATTAACATTAAATGCACAGTTGTATCAAAAGGCTTAAAATGTTCTTAATCCATACAGAGCAAAGTAATTGGCATGTTGCATTTCTTACACTGCATGGCACATAAAACACATATCTATATATACAGATGCAAAGAGCTAATTGTTTCTTCACTCACAGTCACATTATGTCCATCTCCCAGTTGCCTTTATTTAAAATGTTGTTAAATTGCTCCCTCAACTCAACAAAATTAGAGTATGTTGAGGGTAGTTCCAACAGAGGTCCACACGTGTGTGAAATGGGTCGACAGGCAGCACCCTCAAGTTTTGTGAACGCAATTTCAATCTGGTTGCTAATCATAACATCAGATGCTGTAGTAAATCTCAGGAATTGGACGAGTTTTGCATTGTCTAAGCCCCTGATATATCTTTGCAAGAATTTCATAGCATCACGTTCTCCATCTGTATTTGGTTGGGCCACTAGTTTTTCAAGAACTTTCTTGTTTGTTGGTTTGAGTGTATCATATAGAGCCTGAACTGCTGCAATGCTCTGAAACTGTGGATATTGTTTCAGGATTTGAACACTTGGTGGCCAAGTTGCAATCATCACATGGGGTTTTTGAATCAATTCTTGATTTGCAATCTCTATGAGCACCTTTCTCAAATTACCCTCATTCACTGTTGTTCTGCAGTTAAACCGTTCAAGAAAATCAAACAGCTCATCATTTTCATCAGGGAAGTTTGTTCTGTGTAGGTAATCACTGACCAGTTCTTCTTCAATGGGTGACAGATACTTCATAAATGAGTCCAGAAGAATGCTGTCAGGTACCTCTGTATCAAACAAACAGTAACAAATGAAGCCCTTGGTAAGGAACATTGGGAAGTATGACACAGATATATACCCCTTAACCAGAATTCGTCCGATGGCCCCCCACTCTTTAATAAAATGGTCATGACGAATAAACGGAACTCTTTCCCTTTCACCTATTGTCATTGAATCAGCAAAGTCGGACCAAAATAAGGAGAAGACTTCTCTGTTGACGCCGATTCCCGCACCTTCCTCACGTTCTCCCCTTTCATTAATAATTGTGAACACCAATTCAGAGTTCATGATGTCTGCATCTTGAAAATATCTGATCATGTCAGCACAAACATAAGAACGATGGATTTCAAGTGCACGTAATTGTGATCCTGCATTTTCATCTTGATCTCTTGTTGTGTCAGCATCTTGAAAGGTACCCGGTATTGAATGCATGTCTTGAGGAAGAGAATTGATTGTGATATCACTGTTACTTGGTGAAACAGTAGGTTGAACCATGTTGTCATTATGACTTGTTATTGCACGAGAATTACAGTTAACAGTATAGTCATGTGTTGGTGGAACCAGGCTGCTATTTTGACAATAAGCCATACGAAGATCTCTAATTTGATCCAAAGAAGGAGGCTGAATATTGGAGGATAGCTCATCACTTAAGTTCTCAATTTCTGTGGGAGTGTTAGCCACTGAGTCAGCCCTTAGGCTTTCCTCATACTCCTGGTTTTGCTCACAGCGGATACAGGTCTGTCCCTTCTCATATGTACAGCTGCATGTTTTGCACACTTCTCTGGCAACATCTTTTGTGGAATGTGTTTCAGTTGATGCTGTGGCACAACAAGATGTTGGAGCACTCTCCAATTTCATGGCTGGAATGCCCTGGCTATCTTCAAATTCGTCATTAGAAAGGTGTCTGGGTTGCGTTCGAAGGTAAAAATAGGTCGATGATGTATACAGACCATTCGACTTCAAGTAGTCTTCCACTGTTCCTCCTCCTCCTCCCTCTAAGAAATCAAAAATAACAACTCCTGTGGTATCGCAAATCCACCTGTTCATTTCGTCCAGGTGGCCTGCAAAGACACTCTTTCCCCTCTGGAAAAACAACGCAGAAGCCTTCTCCATGATTTCCTCAAGGCTTGGAGGGTCATCATTGGTATATGCAATAAAGCGATTTCCACCTCCGTTTTTTTGTCGAACAGGAAGTGAACAAAGGCCTTTTTAGGCGGGTCATGGTGTAACCATCTCACCTGTATTCTGTGTTCTTTAACTACTTTCCGCTTTTTACTAGAGCTTTCCTTTCCGCCACCTTTCCTCATTCGGTTCAGCAACCCTGACAAACGGCCCACTGTTCGTGATGAAAACGAACTTCGTGATGATCCAGCCGCACCTGATTCGTTTTCACTTCTCCTCTGATCATCTTGATTAGTAGAAGACGCAGTTTCTGGACGACTAGAACTCGAACGTCTCAGTTCCTCTCGAACAGTCTGCCTGATGATTGAATCCATCGTCGCAAGGAAATACAAAATGGCTGCCGTGAGATAACTGTGAAATGTCTTGTGAGAGGAGGATGTCAGTTTGGTGGATGGAATCAAGTGACGACAAAAGATAACACGTGTTACAGCAGTTACAGCAGCGCGAAAGAGGTCTGGTAACTACACAAAAAATAAAATTGGACTGTGTAAAAAATAAAACTGGACTATGTAAAAGTAATATATAGATTTAGCCAGGACTAAAAGCGAAGCTCTCGTTTATAAATTCATAATGTAAATCAAACAATAAACTTGCAGTCCAAAGATCAGGGCACATTCATTTGACTTTTGAGGCAAAGGCTAAGTGATTTTAGAGGAAAATAATTTGACAGTCCAAGAGTGAAACAAATTTTACATCGAGTTATTAAATAGTCTTATTTGTACACCCAAGATAGCAATCATGTTCGATCACAGTAGATTAGGCCTGGAAAACAAATAGACCTATTGTATTTGCATTAGCTGTTGCATCATAATGTGGCATTCACCAGTCTCTCCAACATTGCTCCGTTAGAGAGACTATGGATAATTGGACAACCCCGAAATATAATTTTAAGAAACACACGCGCCACGATAGTCCTTGGTGGCAGCCAATTTGCACGTTGCATTCCTCTGTCTAAAAGAGAGGCGAAAATAAAAAATCAGGCCGGATTTTTTGTGTTCGACAAGTTTAGTTTACTAGTAAATCTTGGCGACGAATCTGGTGGCGTGTAAACCAGCCTTATAAACATACTTTTTCTCATCGCGTCTCAGGTAAACAGTACTCTGAGGCCCTGTCTTACCATACAGACCTCGGACAGAATTTTTTCTTTTTTGCCCTATTTAAACCTATAATTCGGCAGTTTTTCACAATTTTGCAAGAGAATTTGCACTCATTCAATATCCACGATGATCAAAGCACCTGTTTCCTTTGCACAACAAATTATAGCGTTGAATTTTAAAACGTTGTCATGAAGAGAATTCTCAGATAATGCCGGGACTTTTCAGTTAGAAAAATCTGGTCCTATGTGATATGCAGGGGAATAATTACGGGCTTTAAATGAAAACGATAAAAAAAATTCTCCAAATCACTTTTCGGCCAGCCGGACGGGTTCTCACTTTTGACAGGCACCAAATTTGCAGTGCGACTAATAAAGTTACCATTTACGCTTCAACGTGATAGAGAAATTGTTATGTTTAGGTTTTATTTCCCTTTATTTAGTAAACTGTGTATGGTTTTGTTATTTATAATCTTTAAAAGCGAGTGATATTTACGGGCGGCGTTTTGAGTATTCCTGCATGCGGTGTTTATGTTCCACTGGAAACAACCGGTGCAGCGATAAAAATTGCGAGAGAGACTACTAACAATCAATAAAATAAACATAATTCGGTGAAACATGTACAGAGACAATAATTTTCATTCACGAAGAGAAGTATTGAGAGTAAGGTGTCTCTGAAAATCATGAGTCAGGTACGCATAAGCTTATTTATTTTTTAAGCCGGCTCCCGGTTTTTGGTCTTTTTCAAGATGAACTCGAGGCAAGAAAATCGCTCAGAGCTTTCTGTTTACAGCCAAATCTTCGGAACCTTTCCTTTGAATTTGCGGTCAAAAAATGTATAAAGGCTTTTTAAACCTGATACTATTGTAGGTTAGATCATTGCTCGTGTATAAACTTAAGCCGCATAAACCATACGCTCGACTTCAGGAAACCGAAAAAAAAAACACAACAAAGACAATAATTGCTCAGGCTTACCAGTGGAGATGCTGCTTCTGAAGGTCATCAAGTGTTCCAGAATCGCTTGAGACTTTTCAACCCTCTTACGCCTCAAGCAAGGGCAAGTGAGTAAGCTCATTTTTGAAAACGATGCCATCCAAAATCGGATTTTCAAAGACTTTGACAAGGGGTGCATTTGTGAAAAAAAAGCGCAATAAACAAACCAGCCATGAATTATAGAACAATCTTGATAGCAGCTGTATTTCATTTTGTACACCAAGTAGAAAAAGACAGTTTAAAACATCACAAGATGAGACAAAACTCCCGGACAAAACTCTGTCAGCTCCAGTTATCAGTAAGCAAGTTTCCAGACGCTGCATAAATTTTCCGCGTGAACTCACCTGTCAAATTTTGACCAATCAGAACATAAGAATTGGACGTAGAGCGTGATCAACGCGTGACAGTGAGAAAAGTCAAAAGCGAGAGCCTTCCCTGCATTTAATGTAAAAGCCGGTTGAATTTTCGCGTCCGAAGTCAGTTCGAAATCAACATTTTAAAAGTGCTGCTCATGAACACGACTTATTTCATATGCATTTTAAAAAAATTGAACTTGAGCCTGCGATCATTTGAAAAGTATCAACTTGTCAGCGGATACCTTCAAAAAAACACTCGAACTCAGTGGGTCGATACCTGAGCCCGCGATACGGTCAGGCGACATTGGTCAGCAGAAACACTATTTTGACAGCTGTCAATTAATCAAAACATGGATGTACAATATCAGGTTGCAGGCTCCCAAACTAGCTAGAAAGTGTGAGATTAAACATTGGTATGCCTGTGGTGCGGACGGACGGAAAGTCGGGTGGTCAGTGTACGGTCACGTGATTGCCGAATTCTCTAAGATGGATAGATTTTCTAAGCTATGGGGCTTCGAATTGAGCCCATGATCAAATAAAATATCAGCGCAAAACTTTAAACACTACGTCACCTTAATAGATAGAAAAATGAGCCCGCGATACACTCAGGTGATGATGGTCAGCGTATACTCTAATTTGACAGCTGTCAATTAAACTTCATTAGAATGGCGAATATTCGAATTAACAGACTACGAGTGTGGACATATCCGTCCGGCATGTAGTGGAAAATGCCAGATCGTGTACCTGGGCGAACCTGAGCCCACGTCATTAGTTTTCTGATAGTGGTCTGCACATGTCCCATTTTGACAGCTGTTAATTGACCTTAATTTGGCTTGCCAATATAACTTTAAACGACTGTCAGCCAACTGACAGCCTTGCCCGGCGTAGTTTCGTTTTTATGTTGAATTGGTAAGTGTGACATATTATATCATCTTACATGTAGGGGCAAAACGACTAGCCTTTCATCTAAGCCCGCGAGATGGTCATGTGATAATTATCAGCGGATGTCTCTTTTTGACAGCTGTCAATCTAATCGTCCCAATATGGATGGCTTACATAACTAAGAGGCTAGTCAAGTTGTGCAAGATCTATTGTGACATTTGACATCGGCTTACATGAAGTGTGTGTACGGGTGGGCGTACGCTACGTCATAACCAAATTTTCTCGGATAGATAGTTTACCAAATTTTCTTACCTATGGTGCTCCGCTGCGCGCGCGAGAGCTCCGCTAAAACTGGACTGTGGAAAAAAATAAAACTGGACTGCGTAAAAATAAAACTGGACTTTCCAAAAATTACAACTGGACTGCGTAAAAAATAAAACTGGACTGAGTAAAAATAAAACTGGACTGTGTAAAAAAATAAAACTGGACTCTCTAAAAATTAAAACTGGACTGCGTAAAAAAATAAAATTGGACTGTGTAAAAATAAAACTGGGCTGTCTAAAAAAATAAAACTGGACTGTGTAAAAATAAAACTGGACTGGGTAAAAATAAAACTGGACTGTGTAAAAAAATAAAACTGGAGTGTGTAAAAATTAAAACTGGACTGTGTAAAAACTAAAACTAGACTGTGTAAAACCATAACTGGACTGTCAAAAACCAATACTGGACTGTGACCCTCCTGGGCCATCGTAGTTCCGTAAGGGTTTAAGGTATAATAATGAGGGGGACATTGTCCATACCGCAACACAACGGGAAAAATAACAAACATCGCATCACCGCAAAAAAAGTGGCGAAACACCGACATCGCAATTTTAAATTTTGTCCTTCGATTAATGTGGTCCAAATCTCCATGATTAGGGATCGAGGATCTCGGAGCTGGTTTAGTGATTAGTAGAGAGTGAAACTGACCTCAATTATTCTATTTTTTGCGAACTCTATTTTCAGTCATGTAGATAGAAAAATGCCTAATTAGCAGAAACAAAAGAACTCTTGCAAATCATTCCTAAATATTCACGTTTATTCATTTGATTGCTGCATAATAAAGTACTGGGAAAAGGTACAGCCATTGCCAGGGAAAATAGAGCTGAAATTTGCAAGAAAACGCCTAACAAAGTTCGTGTGTAACTCCAAAAATATTTTTCCTATCTATGCCATATCATAAACCAGCGAAGGTTAATCAAGTCTTTTGCTATCCACCAATAATATAATAGAAGGTTCATATTGTTTGTATGTCGTTACATTCCTAGTTTTTCTTGTCCTGTCCGAACGCCTGAAGCAGGCTACGTCGAAACATGTTTGCAAATTCTTTTGGAACATTAAAACAGTATTTCGAAGTAATATAACAGAACAAAACGTTAAAAGCCGCCAATTGCTAATCACCTCCAAGCTATCACGAGGAACGGAGCTCGTGAACTATTGTTTTGACACCAGATATCCCGATATTATGGTGTCACGTTCAGGTCTATACCCTCGGGAGGCTTTCCATAGACGGATAGTTTTTCTTACGAGCGAGTAGCTCAATTTAATCTGGAGTGGATCTTTAGTAAGTTGGATTCCGGATTCCAATCTTTAGTAGGATTCCGGATTCTTAGTGCTGGATTCTGGATTCCAAAGCCCAGGATTCCGGATTCCACGAGCAAAAAGTTCGTGGATTCCGGAATCCGGATTCCCTTACATGGGGCGAAACAATGATCAAATTTGAATCCGTACTGATAAAGGAAGAAAGCTTGGTTGGAGATCAGATTTCTTAACTTTAAGTTTCTTTCAACGGCTGGCATTGAAACAATGTTTATATCTGCTATTCAAAATAAAAATAGTTCTTAAGGAAAAATGTAAAAAACCATACAGAAATAAAACCAAGTGCTCATAAAGCGCACTGAGCTTCTCGTGACTCAGGGAAAGTGCGACATTAAACTCAACTTGTCAGACTATTCTACCCTTCCACACCTCCGAGAAGTGTGGAACTAAGTAAAGAATGACAGGGGGTTCTTAACAGGGGGAAAAGTACGACAATATCCTTAGTTTGTCACAGTATTCCACACTTCCAGACCTCTGAGAAGTGTGGAACAGGGTAAAGAATGACAAGGGGTTCATGACTGGGGGAAAAGTGCGGCAATATCCTTAGTTTGTCACACTATTCCACACTTCCAGACCTCTGAGAAGTGTGGAACTAAGTAAAGAACGACAAAGGGTTCATGACTGGGGAAAAGTGCGACAATATCCTTACTTTGTCGGACTATTCCACACTTCCACACCTCTGAGAAGTGAGGAACTAAGTAAAGAATGACAAAGGGTTCATGACTGGGGGAAAAGTGCGACAATATCCTTACTTTGTCCTACTTTTCCACACTTCCACACTTCCAGACCTCGGAGAAGTGTAGAACTAAGTAAAGAATGACAAAGGGTTCATGACTGGAAGAAAAGTGCGTCAATATCCTTACTTTGTCAGACTACTCCACACTTCCAGACCTCTGAGAAGTATGGAACTAAGTAAGAAGTTAAGAAACTCTGGATTTCATGGCCAGGGCTGGACATGGCCACATTGAGTGATTGCTTTTCTGTAACTTGGTATGCCTTAATAAGTGGAAATTGCAAATTGGCCACTATGTCATTTACTATCATAGTTATTACAATTTATAAGAAATATTTCTAACCAAAAATTAGTATATTATTAGTTATTTTATTGATGTAGAAATTATAGGTATTAAAAACCTAAGCACTGAAGGAAAGTTTTGCTTTTATTATTATCCTCTGCGCAATAAATATTGACAAATGAACAGGATTAGACATTGAAGTCTGGCTCAGCCTTATGTGCCTTTTTTGAGTAACTTAAATTTACATTTAAGTTCATTTTGAGACTTGTGAGTCAGTTGAACTGAGTTGCACCGTGTTGATATTATGAAACCAATTTCCTTTGGCAAACAGTTCTATCCAGTTTGCTTTTCACTCTTTGCCAGTTCTATTATATATAAATCAAGTTCTTCTGAAAATACCATATATAAATAAACCAACAGATCAGGCTATAAACCTGAAGTTGTTTGTGACTATATGTATACACAACCATGCATGCAGTTGACAGTGATTCAGACAAATTTATTGTAAGGGGAAAGTGCAAATGTAGATTTGTGTGTAAATTGATCTAAGCTAGTTGATTTACTGAATATTTGCTTGTGAAACAACATACCCAATTTGCGAGAAGTGGCATGTGAAATTCTACCCTGCAAGCAGAGTTTTCTCTCTTGCATGGCTTTTAGCGTTTACGAAGTCATTTGCGTGGCTTGTCTGTCGCGTAGTTGGTTTGTTTACGTGTAAACAAACCTCTGCTCGCAGGGCAGTGAAATTCCATAGCCATTCATGATCTCCGATCACTGAGGATTTACATGTGAAAGCTCATGTGAAACCCGATGTGAAGTGTATGTGAAAACAAGAATCGCCGAAAGGCGATTTTTAACTGGGTTGCCAAGGGGGTATTTTTTCTGAAGGGAGGGGGCGGCTATACACACTCAGGCTACCATAAAACCTTGTCGGCAACCATTGCATGCGACAGAACCTCATGTGAGACTGAAACATAAACTCATTCAGAACATTGTACTCTTTCGAAAGACTTTCGTAACCAAAAAAAGAGTACCATTTTTAAGTGGGGGCCGTATAATAACTTTTAAATTCCACCATTATGAATAAAAATAAAAAAAAGTAGCCATTAATTCTAAGCAGGAAACAATTTGCATTATTTCCACGTACCCCTCCCTCAATCCCTCTGTGCCCCAAAATATAGCGTGACAGTATAACGTGACTAATTTGACGTAACTGGAAATTCCAAAAATTGTTGTCGTTCTACGATCATAAAATGCGACAGACTGAGCTGATTAGACAGAAATATCGTATTGTATGAAAACCAGAAGTATACTAAAACAGACAGTTAACTGCCCATTGATCCCGCCTGATCCAGGGGCCTCACTGACTGCACGGAGACTTTACTGCGCTTTTCACAAACATGCGAACTCTAAAGTTCAAAAGCCACCTTCACAATTGTGTTTATCGCTACCGTCAATCATAATTACGATCACAAGCAACGAACCTTGAAACAGAGAAACACACAAAACGGATCGAAATCCACAAATCACAAACCATGACCTTTTGAACCGGTGAAGTAAAGTTTTGTTTCCTAAGAGGTCCGTTAAGATGATTGACAGCAGCGAAAAACGCAATCGTCGGTTGGCTTCTGAACTTCAGAATTCGCATGTTTGTGAAAAGTGCGATCCTAATTTGCGGTCCACAGTCTACAAGAAAACGCAATATTTTTTCCACAAGATGAAAAATATTCAGTTTTAATATTTTCCTCATGGTATTTTTCTCTAACTTAAAGGAATAAAATCCTTTGCATTTTGAGACCTAAAAAAGTTAAAAGATTTCTCGCTCGCATGTTGTGTTCACCAGCACGTGTTACCCTTGTTTCATGAGTCCACAAATAAACCGTAAAACTTCTTTACACTTCACATGCTTCACATGTTTATTTCGTTTCTTTTTCTCTCATCACTCGTTCAGCTCGCGCTCTCTGTTTTGATCACCCGGATGAATATGTCATACACAAGACTCGTTTCCGCTTCCGGTTGTTTTGTTTTTAGTACAATCTCTACATGTAACATACATACCCTCCGAGGAAAAGTGTCGTCCCCGACACTTAATGAAAATGTGAAAGAAAAATCACGACAGTAAACTAGAGAGATAATTCTCCTAAGGAAATGCTACAAAACAGTCCACGTTTTCCGTACAATAAAACTGACTTAAAGGATCCTTTCTTCTTTGACTCATTTCATCTTCTACGTAGTTACATTGGTACCAATAATCCATAAAGGCTGCAGCCATTCAGTGTTCTGGTAACATTTCCTATCCTGAGGGCTCACCCTCCTTAAAGTTCTACTTATTTCTGACGGTGTCTTGAGCAAGAAAAAGAAATCTAAGTGTTTTTTTTTTTTTTTTTTTTTACAAAACGAAACTAAGGTTTTTTTTTTTGTCAAACAGCAGTCTTAGAATGTAGGACTTGGCATTTGCATGTGTCCATAGGTCACTGGATATAGTCCATGGCACCCAACGTTCGCTGGGTAACTAAAGTTTGCTGGAGGCATCCCCTGGTAGCCAAAGATCATTGGATAATGAAATGAAGGAAACGGCTGCATGGTCATTGGTGGTAGGGGCTGCCAGGTAGCTGGTACACTTGTTTGCCACGCAAGAGGAGGACCTTGGGCATATGGAGTAGATGGTAACGGTACACTGTCATTGGTAAGTGATTGCACAACAGCTCTAGCCTGGTACACTGGGTTTCCAAGGGTGGGGGACGTCTGTCACGCTGAGATCTAGACTCTGCTATAGAGGCGCCTTCCTGACTAGTGTTACCTGGGGTCGATGGTCCTGCCTCATTCTCACTCGCTGCAGGGAAGGGTGCTGTCTCCTCTACAGGGGGGTGATGTTCCTGCTCTTCATCTGCCGAGCAACCATCTTCTCCCTCTCCTCTGTCTGAGGCGGTCGCTGATTCCCAAGCAATATCCTCGGAGACTGACTCTGCGGAATGGTCAGTTTGTAGTTCAGGTTGCCGTTCAGGTTCGAAGTTCAACTCGTAATGCTCACTTTCGTTGTCTGACGACTCTTCCACAAGTTTTGTAGGCGCGTGATTTGTCTCTCTCCTAATTTCTTGCCGAGACTTCTGTCTGTGAGGGGTCTTACTCGCAACATCTACTGGTAGATGGTTACATGGCAGCAGCAGGTTTCTGTGTAGAATTCGTGTTCCACCAGGACCTGTCTCAGGTTTGACCTCATAGAATGGACTGTCCTCACCTTTACGACTAATCACCACATGAATTCGGTCTTCCCAGTGCGAGCGAAGTTTACCTGGGCCGCCCCGTTCGCTTAAATTCCGCACAAGCACTCTATCTCCGGGGGTGCAACACTGAACTTCGGACATGATGATCATAGCGTTGTTTGGCTCTGTCGCTCCCTTCATTTGCCCGTTTGCCCGCTAGTTCATAAGCCTCTGACATCGCCTTCTGCCACTGCGCTTCATATTGAGTATGGCTGCCTTGGTTACCTGTCCTGTCAATGCCAAAGATCAGGTCGATTGGCAGACGAGGGTGGCGGCCAAATAGCAGATAAAAAGGATAGAAACCAGTAGCCTCGTTCTTCGTGCAATTATATGCGTGTACGACTTGATTAAGGTGATCTGCCCATCGTGATTTCTGTGTCTCTGGTAGGGTGCGGAGCATATTCAACAAAGTGCGGTTGAATCGTTCAACTTGTCCGTTCCCTTGTGGATGATAAGGGGTGGTGCGGGAGGGTCCCACGCCGCACAACTTCTCTAGCTCTCGGTGAAGACGATTTTCGAACTCTCATCCCTGGTCATGGTGAATCTTTAAAGGAAAGCCGAATCGAAGGACAAAATCATTGTAAAGCTTCTGAGCGACTGTTCTGGCTGACTTGCTCTTTGTAGCATAAGCTTGCGCATATCGAGTAAAGTGGTCCATCACAACAAGAATATATTCGTACCCTCCACTGCTCTTCTCCAGATGGAGAAAGTCGATAGCAATCAGTTCGAACGGTGCAGTAGTGGTGATGGGTTGTAATGGAGCCCTGATCTTGAGAGTCGGAGGTTTACGTTTAACACATTGACAGACATGCCCAATGTAGTGCTCAATGTCGCTCTGCATGTGTGGCCAATAGAAGCGCTCTCTGGCTAGGTGTAAAGTGCGATCCGCTCCGAGATGACCCATTTTCTCATGCAACTCCTTAAGAATCAGTGAGCGCAGTTTTTTTGGAATGAGGATTTGAGTACGACTTCTTGTCCACCGTTGGAGTATCCCATCCTTGTCAACTGACAGGCTATTCCATTCATGAAGGAGCAGCTACACATCCCTTGGCTCTTTCTTTCTCTCGGCTGTCGTTGGGCGCAATCCACACTGAATCAACTCTTTTACTCGATTGATGACTGGATCCTCAGTTTGTGCTTGTTTTACGTCAAGTTGCGGTACACTAGGTTTTCCTCCATCAGACATATCTGATTCGAGTGTAGCAGGGTCTCCTGAAAGAGCTGAGATCCAATTCACTGTTCCTTCCCCTTGAAGCTTTGCAGAACACACGACAGTCTGGAGGACTTAATGCGGTATAACCTCTGTGCACGACTCCATATAAGCAATATCATCAAGCGCCATTCGCGACAATGTATCAGCATCAATGTTCGCTTTTCCCGGTCGGTAGTGAATTGTGAAATTAAAATCAGCCAAGTCACCTATCCAGCGGAGGCCTGTCGCGTTAAGTTTAGCCGAGGACAGGACATAAGTAAGCGGATTATTATCTGTGTACACTTTGAAGCTTGGGGCGTAATAAAGGTAATCTCTAAACTGGTCACAGATGGCCCACTTTAGTGCAAGGAACTCCAACTTTCCAGAATGTAAGTGGTAATTCTTCTCGGCAGGAGTCAAAGTGCGTGACCCATAAGCAACAACGCGAAGGATATCATTTTGGTGTTGGTAAAGCACAGCACCAAGCCCATCTTTAGAGGCATATGTATGAAGGACAAACGGTTTCTCAAAGTTTGGGTAGGCCATGACTGGAGCACACGTCAGACAATCAATAAGTTTATCTAGTGCGGATTGGTGAGAGCTGGTCCAGACAACTGGGTGCCTTGGCGGTAACTGTGAAGGGTTCTTCTTGCCTTGCCTTGGTTTTTCTCTCATGGACTCTTCAGAAGGGGGATCTGTTATCTTGATTAAATCATAGATTGGTTTTGCAATTTTTGAGAAGTTCTTTATATATCGACGGTAGTAGTTTAAGAACCCCATTAGTTTGCGCACTTCATTAACTGTCTTGGGAGATGATTCCTTGAGAGAAAGCACTGGCTTGATACTGGAGGGGTCTAGCTTGTAGCCCTCCTCAGACACCACGCGTCCAAGAAATACAACTTCTTTTTTGAACAGTTTACACTTCCGCGGTTTGAGTTTAACTCCATGCTCTCGCAGTCGACGCAGGACTTTGCGTGTATGTTCAACATGTTCCTCGAAGGACGCACTGAATATGATTATATCGTCCAGATAGGGTATACAAACAGTATCCCGTAAGTCTCCTAGACAGTTCTCCATAAATCGTTGGAAAGCCCCTGGGGCTCGGGAGAGTCCGAATGGGATCCTCACCCATTCGTAGAGATCCCATGGAATGATAAATGCTGTATAAGGCTGACTTTTAGCGCTCATGAATCCTTGATGGTAAGCTTTGCCCTGGTCTAGTACTGAAAACCAAGAGTTCCCACCGAGATTATCTAAAGTCTCTTGTATCCTCGGTATCGGATGGGGTCGCGTTTTCTTGTTCAGTGCTCTGTAATCCACGCATAGCCGCAAACTTTGGTCCTTCTTTCTGACACAAACAACCGGTGAACTGTAGGACGAGGAGGACTTTCGGATGAAATCATGATTTAACAAATCTTCAATATAAGCCTTTACCTCTGGGTATAGTGGTTTTGGCACCGCCACATAGTTCTTCTGAACAGGGGTTTGATCCTCAAGATCCAAGTTTAACTCAAGGTCTCTAATACAACCAACATCACTGTCATCCTTTGCAAATGAATCTGCTTCCTCGGTAAGTAATTTAAGTGCCACTTCCTTCAGATGGGCATTGAGACCACTTAGGTCTATGTCCTTTATGTGTGATGGAGTACTCAAAGGTTCTTCAGCATGTGGAGGTATAAGCGGTGGGCCTCCGGCGTTTCCAGTACATGTTGTAGCCTGATCAGCAACTTTTGCCTCTGTACTCTCTTCATTAGGTGTTTTCATGTTCCCATTAGAGTCCTTTAACCTAACTTCTACTGGTGTAACTGATTGTACAAGTTGTAGTCGCCCGAGCAAGGTTCGTCCCGGGAGTCTGATATCATGGTTGGTATTGTTAACAATGTCAATTTCCACTTTACTTGATTTCCCTTTCTTTACAGTCAACAAAGTCTCTGAAATCTCCAACCCGCTAGGCCATGGGTTAGACTCATCTGGTTCAAACAGTACTGGAGTAGTTCTCTCTACAGGCCCTGTGTTTGCTCTGCAAGTCACACTTTGACTTTGTCTGGGAGGTATAACAGTATCATGCTTCATGGTCTTGATAAAGCAGAGATCACTTTGATCACGGCTTTGGATAAAATTCACTAATGCTGAAGCATTTTTGCCATTTAACTCAGTAAAACGTGAAGTAATTTCTTGATGTAGCATACCATCCTCACTACTGGTTTTAACAATCTCCTCAATCACGTTAAAGCCGATTATTGGCGTGTCTAATGATTGGTCTGTAACAAGAAAGGGAACTGCCAATTCCTCCTTAGACGACAACAGTCTAAAGTTAAGCTCCACCCATCCTATGTATGGCATCTCACCACCATGGGCTGCGGTCAGGTTCAGTTCAGAATTTAACAACTCTGATATGTTCTTAATAGTGATCCCAGGGAAATTCCTTCTTACTAACTGGTCAGATATTAAGGACACCTGGGCCCCGGTGTCCCAAAGTACATCTACCTTTTGGCCATTGATCTCCCCCTTAACAGTACACCTCTTTCCTACCAATCCTACTACTGTGGCGTGCTGCTGTGGTGTTAGGTGACTGACAAAGGTGCTACTACTGGGATCCGCATTCTCTTGTTTTGCTTTGTTTGACAGGTACTCAATCGCATTACACAACACTTTGTGTTCCTGCCAGTGTTTCTTCTGACAATTCCGGCTACAATACTTCACGGCCTTGCACTTTGAACATTGTAAGGCACTGAATAGACTCGAATAAATTTTGTACTTTTCCCTTACATAAACTATTAATAATTGTTGCATCAATGGGAAAATACCTACTGACATTTTTTATCCCACGTTTAGGCTCCTAAGTGTTGTTGTTATTTTTTAAACAGTGTTTTAGATTTTCTTTCGTTTTTCTTTATTGTAGAATTTGCTGAACACACATAGTCAATGAAGACAGTAAGATTGTGGTCAAGTACTCTTCTGAGAGAGCACAAATCAATCAGTCTTTCTGTATTAAACAGCAACAAAGTTGCTTTTGTAATGCATGAGAGCCAGAAGGTGGCATCTAAATTATTTATGAGCAGAAACTTTATTTATCACTTATTTGTATTTATTACTATTGTATTTTTAGTGTATTTATTACTTCTTTGTGAGTGGGACAAATTAACTGTGTTTGAGGGTCAATGCTTGTATTAGCTACAGAGTCAAGTGTTTAAGTTGGTCAGTGTTCTTCCCTGAAACGGTCTATATCTTTTCAAACCAAAGATGGACTTGATTAGCACTATTATTGTATTCGTTTTTTAGAGACCCAAAGCAGCAATGTACCTGTAGATGATGAACCTTACCAAGAAATACTGAAAGTCACGTTAATAAGACATATCGTACCTGTACTTGTTTGGGGTATGAATTTTGTTTTCAACAACATGATAATGTGACCAGACAGTGATATTTTTTCAATCCCTCATCCACTTACCTCAGGACAAAAAAAACCCATAACCCCCTGATGTTACTGTTTTGTTTTTTTATATAAGGAGCTTCTATTTTTCTTTGGGAACAGTGTTTATGTTTATTTCAGAGGTGATTTACAGTATTCCCTATCCATATCATTAACACTACACAACAACTTAAACTTTGTTTCATCCTAAAAAAGGTCAGTATTTCAAAGATAATATATTTCTAGATTTTATTAAGCGTTATGGAAGACAAGTGTTTCCTAATGAAAAAGAAGTGAAGGTTCTACTTTTAACCAGGGGAGTTTGCTTCCCAGTTGTATTCTAGTAGTTAACAATTAACCGTTTTACATAACATTTTTAAAAGCGTTGCAGTTCGCTTTTTCAAAGATCTGACTGAAAAGTACCTTGGGTCATAATTGTACATTTATACCTGAAAATAACAAAGCAACTTGCTTCACTATGAAAATTGATTTGAAAAAGTTTAGAAACGGCGTTTCCACGGTGATCCGCAAGCAAATTTCCTTTCTCTGCTGTGAGCTTTTCCCCGCTTTTTTACATTTCTCAAATACGACTTCTTGTCACTGGTTGACCGTAAATAAAATTGAACAGAAAATTAAACGCTTGTTTGAGCTGGGTACTTTAACCGATAATAAAATCATTTTGTCAAGGGTTGTTAACTTATAAAATTTGACACTCGGTGAGCTTGTCGATAAAGCAGAAAAGAAATCGTCAAAACCGTGATAAAATTATTTCCGGTTTTCTTGTGATTTGAAGAAAATTAGGCCGTGCTTTTTTTATAGGTGTTTCGTAGCTGTATACATGTAAGTTTTCGCATAGTTTTTATGTAGTTAGGCTTCCCGTTTGGTGCATAAAATTATCGGGCGCTGGAGCCATTCTTCGCTCTCACAAGTTTTTATAATCATTTACTCTGTCTTTTGCCTCTACCGGTTTTGTACCCTCTAACTGTCTTCTCCAAGAGCAAGTCCTCTTCATCCTTTTCTTCAAAACATGGCCAATATGTATAGTCGAAGACAGAGATAGTGAAATATGCGAGGAAACATAAGACGCGCAAAACGTCGAATGTAAGAGGTTGAATGGCTCTCGATAACGTGCCGTCACATTTTTCCACTGTGTTGGAACCGATCGCGTCAGCCAGTTTCCTATCCAGTCTTTCTATTATCCATGCTTACATGAGGTGAAAAAACGTAGATTGTTGAGTCAAGTCCTCCACAAGTACTCTGTCAACAGAGTCTCAACAGCCTATAGCTGTGCCAAAAGCGTTAAAATTCTGCGCTAGTTCCTCGAAAATTAATTGAACGTTATTTTAGTCCAAATTTTTTGATTATTCAGTATTATGCCTTACTCCTCCGAGATTGAGCTATAAAAGTGAAAACACTAAACAACATGTAGGACAGTAAATACAAAACAGGAATTTTCTATCAGTTCTGTATTATGGACCTTAAACTGAAAGTGTTCATTACAAGAACTTTGCTGCTTTGTTGTTCTTTAAAAACAATTAAGCTTAATAGCTCAACTTCAAATGAATGCACAACCTGTTTAGTAAAAAAAAAATAGGAAGAAGCAGATCGGGAGAGGAAATTAAAATGCAGTTCCTTTCTAAACCTCACAAGCATCGACATCTTTCTCCAAAAGAGTAAAAAAATATAGAGAGAGCCCATTTATCGAAAGGACAGCACTTACCTTTTCAGCCAGTCTCTGATTAATAAAATGAAATCTTCATCGAAAAAAGGATTACAAATCGATGTAGGGGAAAATAAAAGTTCTTGTTCTCTGTTCAGCTTATACACTTCATCTTTATCTTTGTTGTTATTTAACGAATGAAGAGAGTTTGGCAGCCGCGTTAAGAAATTCGCTCGAAAACCGTCAAAACACGGGTGCTGGGATCCAGTCTTTTATCGTCCCGTTCGAGTGCGGCCATCTTGGTTTCTGAACGCTCAGATCGATCTTCAGATCCTGTAGATCTTTCAGATATGCTGTTTTTTTTTTCCACCGGTTAAGTTAATGAACAATATGTGAGGGACAAGCATGAGATCTGAACTGAGGTCAGAGTAAAAGAAAACTGCTTGAGGTTCGTACATCACGTTGAGTTCGCAAGTGAAGATCGAAGTCAGTCTCTGTTTATCCACATTTTTACCCACTGTTTTGCCTGTCGTTATAAAGAGGCAGAAGCTCAATGCCGAATGGAAGAAAAAAAAAAGTACGTTAAGGTGAGTACGTATGGCTGTATTTTTGGTTATTTTAATTACACTTGACAAGTTTTCTTGCTCTTTCTTATTTGAGCTTCAGCGCATGCACGACAAACGCAGACTGCAGACTTGCAGACTGGCAGGTAAACATTGTTCTAAAATGCTCTAACCCTAACCCTAAAAGGCTTGTTTTAGAGTTAATTAGGGTTAGGGTTAGGCTTAGGATTAGAGCATTTTAGAACAATGTTTACCTGCCACAGTCTGCAAGTTTGCAGTCTGTGTTTGTCGCACACCGACGGTCAGTATAACATATGGACTGCGGACTGGGTATAAAACACGGACTTGGTACAAAATGCGGTCCACGGACTACGTTGGTTAAATTAACCTTTTAATCAAAGGAATAAGTAATTATTTATTAATTTGTTTATATACTTTTTAAAGATCTTTTACCTGTAATATCCTCTGTGAAGATCTTTAATTACTGGCTCGTTAATTCCTATTTGTATGATGATGTTCTTACAGTAATTAATTAGATGTACATGATTTGTATTGTAATAATTGTGCTTACTTCCCAAGATTTGCATTATTCAGGAAAAACTACAACAAAACGTTATAGTACCATGTTCGAAGCCTGATGTTTGCGCTCCTCTTTTTTCAACTTGAATACTAAAAACATATGCACATACATGCAACCATTAAAATACATGTTGTAATGCAACTGTACAATCACTGAATCCACTTCAATATATTTTGATCAGCTTTGGACAAATCTTTTCTTTGACTGTCGTACATGCAATTATTAATGGAATGATTATCCTAAAAATGAAAATGAGCAGTTAAGTACTAAAATGCACCTATCCTAAAGTGCATAGCACTAATCTAATGTTTTCATTTAAATTGTTATTGTAAGTTTCATGGGGAATTCCAGTGAGATTTGCTTGAAAGTGTGATTTCTTTTCACCACTGCCAATGAAATCACACTTCTGTATCACACTCTTTATCACACTTCTTTCTACGGGAATCACACTTCTCAAGCATGAATTCTAAGAAATCACACAAGTGAAGTGTGATTAAAAGTATGTTCTTACTTGTGATCACACATTTTTTTCAGTCTGCTCCTATCTTGTAATAAGATAAGTTGACTGGGTGGGTCAGTTATATGATAATTGAATGGATTATTCATTTATACTTTGAAGATGATCAGCCTTCAGATGTTCAACGGTAATAATAGCACTATCTGCCAGATAAATGTCTCGAGTGTCAAAACCAATACAAATTGTTTAACACTTTTCCAGTGGATTTTAATTGATACAGTAAAGCCCCACAACTATACCAACCTGGAGTTAATTCCAAGTTAGCCCACAAAGGTTCTTATATGAAGAAGGGTAATATATAGATTTAGCCAGGGCTAAATGCGAAGCTCCCATTAATAAATTTATATTTTAAATCAAACAATAAACTTGTAATCCACAAATCAGTTAACTTAAGGGCACATTCATGTGACTTTTGAGGGAAAGGAAAAGTTATTTTACAGTGAAACATCTTAAATCGAGTTGATAGCCTAAATATATGTACACCGAAAAAATAGTAAACATCTTCGATCACATTCAAGAGCCATAATGGCTCTTAATCACAGTAGATTGGGCCTCAAAAACAAATTCTTGGAAAACAATTTAGACCGAATTTTTTTGAGTTCGACAGGTTTACTTTACAAATTCTTGCCAACAAATCTGAGGGTGTGTAAACCAACCTTTTATACTTTTTATACGTCACATCTGAGCTGAAACATTACTATTTATCATACAGACCTTGGACAGAATACATAATACAAACTGCACTTAGTCAATGTTCAGGACGATCAAATGTGGGCTTTTAGCGAAACCGTTCAAATAATTTCCAAAATCATCCATAAGACCAGCCGGCCGGTTCTCATTTCTACTACGAGCCGTCAGTGTGGTCGAGTGTTTGAATGAACTTTAACAGAGATACGCTTTAACATAATCACGAATTTTTTATCATTATTTTTTGTTATTTAATGATTTCAGTTATAACGATGTGTAATCTTATAAAGCGTTTGATGCGCGCGACATTTTTAAGTACTCCTGCAAGCGATCTTCATGAACGATGAAAACAAACGCCACGGACAGGCGATTAAAATTGCAAGAGAGACTACTAACAATCAATAAAAGAAATATAATTCGGCGAAACATTTACAGAGACAACAATTTTCATTCACGAAGACAAGTATTAAAGTGTCTCTAAAAATCCCGAGTCTTTAAACTTAAAGCTTAAGCTTAAGTTTATTTTGTTTTACTTTCAGCCGGCCTTCCGGTGTTTGCCTTTTTCAAAGATGATCTCCTCGAAGCAAAAAAATCGCTCAAAGTTTTCTTTCTACAGCCATATTTATAACTAAATATTCTTAGTAACGTTTTCTTTCTATTTGCCGTGAGAAAATATATCTGAAGGCCTTTTAAAGCTCTGTAAGCTTATATCAAACCTGATACTAGGTCAGATCTTTGACTCAAATCTTACAAACGTGCAAAAACTTGCCGCATAAACTGCGCTCGACTTCATGAAATTAGATATAACAAAAACAAACATCAAATACAATAATTGCTCAGGCTTACCATTCGAGATTCAGTTCCTGAAAGATATCAAGGAAGGCCACAGTTGCTTGAGACTTTTAAACCCTCTTACGCATTAAGCAAGGTGAAAAACGAAAACGATGCTTTCCGAAATCGGATTACCCAATTTTGACATGCGAGGCATTTCACAACCAAAAACCCACCAAAACAAACCAACTTTGGATAACAGAAGACTCTTGATAGTAGCTGTATTTCATTTTGTACATCCAGTGGAAAAAGACAGTTAAAAACATCACAAGTTGACACAAAACTCTGTCAGCTTCAGCTGTCAAAGTAAACAACTTTCAAGATGCTGCATAAATTTTCCGCATGAACTCACCTGTCAAATTTTGACCAATCAGAGTACAAAAATTGGACGTACAGCGTGACCAACGCGTGACAATGGTAAGAAAAGGTCTTCGCCACCTGCATTTTTAAAAAGCTGGCTGAATTTTCCCCTCCGAGGTCAGTTTGAAATCAAAATCTTGACAGTGTGGGGCCATAGTGACATAAACACAACATATTTCATATGAATCATTGGAAAAATAGACTTAAGCCTACGATCATTTGAAATTGGTGATTTGTAAGCGGATAACTTCAAAAAAGTACTCGACCTCCAACGTCGACGCTTGAGCTCGCGGTCTGGTCAGGTGATACTGGTCAGCGGATACCCTGTTTTGACAGCTGTCAATTGATCACAACATTGATGTGCAATTAGTTTTCTCTTGGGATCCCAAACTAGCTAGAAAGTGTGAGAGTAAACATTGGTTGTCCTGTGGTGCGGACGGACGGTCGGGAGTACGGTCACGTGATTACCAAATTTTCTCGGATGGGTAGATTACCACATTTCCTTAGCTATGGGGCTCCGTCCACGCGCGCGCTTCGCGCGCAAGTGGAGCTCCGCTATTAATTCTCTTCTATACTACTATTATTGTTCATATTTTGAGAAAGCTGATCAAAATTAGTATATTACTCCAATAGTACTGTCTTAAATTTATTGTTATTGTGTTACCCTGTCGTAAAAACATTTTAAAAACTCCCACCTGTTGCCTTCAACAAACTGCAGGGGTACTTGCTGTAAATGTGTTGCTTACATTCTTAACATAGTTCCCTCCAATTGTCTTTATTTATTTGTCCACATATAAACACATGTGCTTACCTGTGTTGTTTATCAAATGTCTTTCATCACTGTTCTTTCAGGGAGGACATTGTGGAAGTAATCAAGATCAGTGCAATTAAAGAAAAATGTGTTTACATGGAGTTTGGAGACACACACCTTCCCTATATTAGCAGATTTCCTAATGTTATTGAGACAGATTAGAAATGATCTGTCCTCTGACTGATAATACTAATGAGAAGTGACTGTATTAAAACTAGAATATTCTTACAGTTGCATCAGTAGGTATTGTACCTATAATGAAGTATCATGGATTATACAGTGTGTAATAATATTATGATGTTGCCTAAAAGGCTGCTGCATCTGCTGCATTATTAAAAGTTCTCAGCAACAACTTGAAATATTACAGTTTTATGAACACCAGACCTACGGCACAGCCTGGACATTCTGTGGCGTATGACTTTCTATGGCTAAATATGGCTTTCTTTGTATATTCAGCCATATCTGTTACCTATATGTGGTTTAGTACAGATACTTTGCAGATATTTTCTACATATCTGTCTAATATTTGTGACAGATATTTTGCAGATATTTTGCAGATATGAGTGAACTCATTACAGATAACTGCAGCACTGTCACAGATATGTGACAGATAGTTGCAGATAGCTGACTTATCTGTTCGTTTGGTTAGGGTTTTCATATGAAAAAACGTAAGAGGCTGTAACTAGTTAATTGCCATTGGGAATATAACTCAGTATTGTGGTTGACTTGTAACACACTATAGGTTTTTTTACCTATTAGATAGTGACCAGACAATGACTCGGCCAGGTAGAAATTGTGTTTTTTTGCCAAACTCTTTAGAGGAAAATGAAATTAGGAGAAATCTTTAAGCCGCCGTTACACGTTGAAACTTTTAGCTGAGACTTGTGTGCAACCCCGCTGCGAAACATGTTTCATGAAGTATTGTTACACAGTGGAACTCATGTTTTTTTCACCACTATGACCGTTGCGAGCCATTGCAAAAGTAGAAAGCGGTTCTACTTTTCGTGAAACATGTCTCGCAACGGAAGTTCGAAAAAGCTTGACGAAACCGACTATGTTACACACAAGTTTCAGCTAACAGTTTCAACGTGTAACGGCGGCTTTAGGAGTATTTCTTACATTTTCTCCTCTTTTTTCTTTCAGATAGCCTAGAAGGTGCCCAAGAGCTTCCAATCATTACAGGGATTTTGGAGGAGAAGCAAAATGGTTATTATAAAATGTTTACTTTGATTTTTTTTCCCAATCTCTGACTCTAGAAATACACGTAGCAATGCCCTTTTCCAGTAGGGTCAAAAGAGATTCTGAGCGGAGGGATAACCAGGCATTTTTTGTAGAAAATGTTTTTTTTTTTGAGAGATTGGTACCAAAAGAAACTCCCTGGGTAGAGCATGGATCTTTTCTGCAATATCTCGATGGTTAAAAAACCGCGAGTCAAGCCAAGAGCTGCCCTTAGCAGAATTTATAAGAAACCATGAACAGGGCAGGCAATAGTTAAAACATCATATTTTTTATTGCTTGTTGAACAGGATCTGTACAGGAAACCATATGCAGCAAAGATATGAGTGCAGCTGAGATCTTTAATTCTTATCGTAATGAAGTGGTTGCTCACCAATGTGACACTCAGTTTATTTCAGTAAACAGGATGCAAATATCACTGCTTATTTATTTATTTATTTATTTTATGACATGGCGTCTACAGTTTGTCCAAGAGGCTTCTCGAATGAAAGGTGAATGTGGAATTTTGGTGCCATTGAAATTATATATGACACTTAAATTTAAGTAGGAAAAATGCTTACCAATTCAACACAGTTTAAAGTCAAAGAAAAGTTAGTTTGTCCAATTGTCTGTACATTAAAAATAATGAAAAAAAAAAAAGATTAAAAATATACTGACAACCAAAAAGAACATTCCAAACTGCAATCCACTTTTCTTTCCAATTGGAAACATACCACTTGGTAGCCAAGTTTGATTGTATGGTTCCGGATCTTTATTGATCTGAATAAAACTGGTGGCCTTGCCTTGCCTGTTTCTACCTTACAATATCCCTTACTTCACAGAATGATTTTCACTTCAAACGTACTCTTTTTCGTTTTGTTTTTGTCCCTTTTAGAATAGTCAGAGGACTAGGAAAATGGCCACAATCTACTAAGTTCGTTATTGTTGTTTATAACTGGTACAACAATAATGGACTCAGATCTAAAGGTAGATGTTGTTTTCCAGAGCAATGCAACAAAACCACTCCTGGAAGCAGATAGCTGCTTCAGCAGGCTAACAGTGCCCACATACCACAGCAGCTATGAAGAGTGTCCCGTGTGAAAAACCTCCATCGAATTCCATGGATTTCCATGAAAAATTCTCCATGGAATTCCATGGAGGATTAGGACATCAATTTCCATGGAATTCCATAGAAATTTCTCCATAGATTTCCATGGAAAATATTTGCATGGAGGATTAGAACACTTCCCATGGGAAACATTAGGGCACCAATTTCCATGGAATTCCATGGAAATTTCTGCATCGACATTTTCCATGGAGGATTAGGACATTTTCTATGGAATTCCATGGAAAAGTTCCATGCAATTCCATAGAAACTACTTCATCGATTATTCCATGGATCTCCAGGGAGTTTCATGGAATTCACAGGAATTAGACATTTAAAATATTCAGTGAATCAAATGGAATACATAACAGATTTTGGTCCACTGCAAATTATTTAATCAATAAAAGGACCGCATAAATCTCTTTTTAAAGATATCAATCATGTCAACATACCAAATCAACATGCTTTTGGCGGAAAATATACTGTAGCTTAACAAATTAATGTTTACTTGTGACAATATACATTGCAGTTTAGAATGCAGCAATCATATTGAAGTAGCTTAAATGAAAAATTTAGATTTAATATAAAGCAGGGAATCTTGGCCTGGTGTTTAAGAAAAGTAACAGGCGAACAGATGCATAATTAAGAGAAAAAAAATAAGCTAATACTTGAATGCATAAACCGTCAGTATGTAAGACTTAAACATGGCTTTATTTAATGCGACGAAAAAGAGAAGTGCTCCTTACTTCCTCGATCAAAACCATTATGGTATTTAGTTATAGCAAAGTCCTACCTAATCCTTGGGAAAAACGGCGTCAGCCACAATTATAATTTATCAGTCTCTTATATAGTTTTTACGTAGCAGGCATGAAAGTTCTAAATATGATATTTCTTCTTATACATCGAAGCAGTCCATAGAAGTACAGTCTTCGATTTCAAATTCTGCCAGATTTAGTAATTATTCCAAAGGATTCCAAAGGCAATTTGCAGGAAAGACCACATTCATATCTGTATAAACAAAAAAGATTGAAACTACGTATTAAAACCGATAAACAGCACCCGAAAAGATCTAGCAGAGACAATCGAGCGGAAGAATTCAGTTAAGCAACCAAACACGAGTTGTGTACATATTAAACTTACCTTCCTCTTTAGGGCTTACTGTAGTTTGCGAAACGAAATGGAGCGAAACGAAACGAAGCGAAACGAAATGGAACGAAACGAAATGAAAATCTGTAGTTTGCGAAATGAGAATCTGTAGTTTACGAAATGAAAATCCTTCTGAGAATGCCGACGTCAAATTCAGCGTGAACAACGAAGGAGAAGACGTCAACAACAAACCGCGGAGCAGAAGGAACATCGCTTAGCACAGCGAAGGCAACGCCGACAACAAGAGACAGAGGAATAGGAGATTGGAATCAGAGGCATTATGATCGTTTTACACTGTCGAAAACCCAGATTTCTTAGTTTGCCGGTTTCCCCGCCGATATGTAGATCAAAGTCTGCAAAGTTCCAGCTCTGTATTACGGCCCGAAGAATAATAATTTTCGCAATAAAAGGGGGTGGTAGGCCTACACGACTTTTACCTCATGCCACAATGCTGCTTATTTCAATAAAGTTGTTTTTAACTGCTCGGTAGATTATGCTCTGGAAGGTTCTGCATTTTACTGAGCAAATGTGGTTTTAGGCGCATGTTTCACACTGAGAGGTCATGACATATATAGCGATTGACTGTAGTTATTGTTTTCTCTTGCCCTCTGATGCAAGCGCATTTTCTTTGACCTCTTTTAATTCCCAAGCTCGACAGTCGCTTCTACTTTTCAACCAAGGCAATATTTATAATCGCTTGAGATTTCTAAACAAATATCTTATGTTCTTAGAGGAATTAAACGAGCTATTTCGAGAAAATTGGTCAAAATTTCTGACTGCCGGGTATCTAGTTTTTTGAAAACAGTTCCCGGCTGCCGGGTATCTAGACACGTCGTCCTCTTTAATGTGCGATCCAGCTGAGTCATTGTTTAATCGAAGTTGATTTGAAACAAGCCAATATTGTAAGCAACCTCACAAGTGATATTTTGCGTTGAAAATAACATCTTTTTCGGATGCATTCATTGCAAAGACAATGCGTTTACACAACACTATCGTACTGCACAGAAGTCCGCCTAAAGATTCGAACCAAGAAAACTGATCTTCTACGCATTTCTGTTGGTTCAAAAGCCCCACGTGATCGCATGAGTCACTAAGCGGGGAGGCCTGGACGCCAGTTCAAGCACCAAACATGGCGTCAAATCACGGCATGATCGTGGAGATCTCTGTCTTTAAAGGCTTTACATTGTGGTCCCTTTCAGAGTTAATTGTACTATTCCGACGATGTCGAAGAGTAAAGTAGTGAGAGGAAAATATTGCATTGTTCTCCCAGGTGAGGGATGTTACGCAGCAAAATGTAACAATTGACGCGAAATGTAACAACTTTTGACGCGAAATGTAACATTAACCCGAAATGTAACAACTTTTGACACAAAATGTAACAGCTTTTTAACGCGAAATGTAACAACTTTTTGACGCAAAATGAAACAATATTTTTAACGCGAAATGTAACACGCAAAATGTTACAGCCTTGAAATAACTGAGAGACTTGGACATGAGCCTTGTAGATAAAGTGTAAATTGTCTGGTTGTTACAAAAACAGTTTATTTATAAAGTTTTCTTATAAAAAAAACTCTAATATTGCTTGTGTAGGTTCGCCGAAATACTCCATGCAAAGCAATCTCATCAATCAGGTTGGACTCGAGTAACAGGGAAAATCTTAGCTCTCAACCAACAACAGTTCGATACCGTGAGGAGTTATGCACTTGTCACCGGAACCCCCCCCCCTTTCCCCGGGGAGACGTGGGGCATACGTGGGGATTTGTAAGTGCTTAGATGACTTACCAGCCCCCAGGGGGTGGGGGAATAGTTCACTTTAGACAATTGATATTGTAGACGGGGACTGGACTCTAGTCCGAAGCGCATGGTCTGAGTTAAACTATTTTCTTTGCCATTTTAATGCGTTTGTGTTGTCCTTTATACAGACTCTTTTAAAAAAAAAAGTGAAAAAGTGATGTTAAACATCACTTTTTCGTATGAATATTGAAATAAGCCGGCTTTTGTATGTGTGAATTTAATTTAATTTACTTTTATGTTCAGATTATGTGACTGTTAAATGCGGTGGAGAAAGTGAAATTGACGTAGAACTCGAAGAAGATGGAAGTTTAGCTTTAAGCTGCTTAAAAGCCCTTTGTGCGAACGCAACAGGATTGTGTTTCACTTCAGAAAATAGTAGAAGACGAAGTGTCAGAGTCAGTGTACGAAGTGTCACTGTCAGAGTAGATAACAAATGTTTTCCGCCTTAAGGAAAGTGGGGAGAAAGGGTGTACGAAGTTGTGGTACCAGAAACAGATGTCAACGGACCTACTCCTGCTTCTACTTCGGCAAATATATGCGTCTCCAGTCCGTTAACCAGTCTTTGAAAAACCCAAACCTTTAGTCGGGGCTTAAACTAAAAATTCTCCCCTTAAAGGTGGGGCTTTTTCTTCCCTTTTTTAGTTCAGCTGTCTAATGCCCCACGTCTCCCCGGGGTGCGGGGGGTGGGGGTTTCCGTTGACAAGTGCATTATGTGCCTAGTGGGATCATTTTCTACTGGCTATTTAAGTACGGGACCCGTACATCGTCTTGTATTTGCTATTCATACGGGATTCCGACTGAACTGATTAGGGCTGTTAAAGCACCGACTCGAAACGGTTAACCTCTAATTAGGGTTACGGTTGTTGCATGTTGTTATATCAATAAAATCAAACTCCACCTAACAGCGAGTTACTACTCCGTGGTAGAGTGGTTAGGCTACGAACTATGGATTCTACGCCCCAGGATCGGTTCTCAATCTTGCCACATCGAATTTTTCTTCCTTTCAAAATTTGCCACTGAAATTTTTTCCTTAAAAATGGAAGGGTGGTTGAAGAGACTTACACTTTAATGGAAATTTGTTGATCAGAAATTTCAAGAGACTTAGAAATTTCATATAAATTTCAAGTAGAGACTTGATCCCGTCTGTCATAGCAAATACACGTCGGTGTGCGGGTCCTGTACAAATAGCAGCACTGTGTCAATGTAATGAAGCAACGGCATGTTGTTAATAACAGTGATCTTCTCATATTTTAAATGCAACACTGATTTTAAAAGATAAATGACAGACAGCCCTACTAGAAAATAATTTTATATATTTATTTTTTTTCAACAGGATCATTTTTTTATTAAGCACACAAAACATTCCTCTTTATAGTTAGCAATAAAATTTCTTACACTGGGACTTTCAGCATCAGTGAACAATACTTTTGCATTGTCTGTGTAATTTAAACAAAACGCACCATTTCGCTTTTAGAAAGCTTCCAGATGTTTCCTATTTTTCTATCCAATAAAAAGTGCACACTTGAACACATGGTTAACAAGTTGATGAGTTGCTTGAATTGAATTTCTGTCGATTTTCTCATACAAACTGCATGGTATTCTATCGAACTCCATGGACACGCTATGGCATTCCATGGAACTGCATCGGTACTTCAGGGAACCCCATGGCATTCCATGGAACTCTACGATATTCCATGGAACTCCATGGACCTCCAAGGAAACTCCATGGCATTCCATGGAACTCCGTGGAACTCCATGGAACTCCATGGATACTCCAAGGATACTCCATGGAAGTTCCGTGGAATTTCATGGATTTCCATGGATTTCCATGGAATTCCATGGATTTGCATAGACTTCCATGGAGGTATTTCACACGGGTTAAAAAGGCCTGCACTCTTTCAATTAAAAATGGAGCCCTTGGATATGGCCGATTTTAGATTGTAGTGATGATTCCCATGCTGTCATAACACTTGACCTCTTTGACTATATTATTTTACATCAAATTCATGACTTGAAGTTAAGTTGCATTTGTCATAACCTGTTCAAAAGTTGCTGTTGTTTGTATAAGAGGTACCATGTTACACCAGTGATTAGGGAATGTGTTATGCTGGTTTTGTCTGTACGGTTGTTGTTTTGGAAGCATTGTATCAGTGTAAAAAGAAATTCATTTTATATATTTCTAATAAGCCAATATGAAAAGAGAAGTTCATTGCTGTTGCCATAAAGCTGCTGTTTGTCCATGACTATACTACTTTACAATTATATTATAAGCTTGATATTTCTATGAGGTCATAGTTCATTTCAGTTCTCAAAAACAGGATGAAATAGCAGCTCATGTGTTATGTAGGCAAAGTCATATCCCTTTGAACACAAGCGTGATTCAGTGGATTTCTTTATCAGTGTAAAAAGTTCTTTTGCCTGCTGCGCTGAAAACTAGGGAGAACACTGTCTCTATGAATTTTATTGAGGTAGGGCCATATAACAAATTGACACTAGTTTGTACAGGTCTCTCCTGAAATCAACCATGAAATATGTTATCACATTGTCAACGTCGGTGTGGATCCTCATGGCACGGATGCAATAGCTGATCCACACACAACTTTGACTATGTGATGACTTATTTTATGGTCAATTTCAGTAGACCTATACAAACTGGTGTCCATTTCGTTTTTACCATAACAACAGCCAGAATGATGCGTGAGCATCAAGCAATGACATATTTTGTGTTTCCATACATTATTTGACCGATAATGTTAGCCAATGAACACACAAGAATTTCTGAAGTCATGGTAAAAGGTAACATTAACAATAAAATACTCATCATTGAGAGAAGATTCTTTCTCTCACAAATTGGCGAGCATTCAAATACACATTAATCCCATAGCTATCATCATCCTGCAGTGTGCTTTCCACTGTGCTTAAGAGTGGTTGTCAGAGAAAACCGGGCAAAATGTTAAAAATGTCAACGGAAGGGGGTCAACAGAATAAGTTCATACTAACATCATAGATAGGTCTGGTGGAGTAATGGACAAATATACGAAACATAGGTTCTTCACTGCTCTTGTATTAGAGATACGAGCATCACTTTTTTCGACCCCCTCGGACGCCATTTTTAAAAGCAAATTTTCACCATTTTCTGAAACTCACAGAACCCTCCAAATTTAACGAGCGAAGTTTATTTCTTGTATGCGATGCAACACGTCACAGAACTACTTTCTAAAACCATAAGATTTGTTAAGTATCCACAGACAAGACTAAAATTTTCTTATTTTATCTGACCTAAACTCAGTGTCTGCAAACAAGCAAACAATCGGGCATTTTTGAATTGATCTACAGCACACAACTAAAACGACAGAACAACTCTAACAGCCAAATTGCAGTCTACTATCATCCATGTAACCAAAACACTAATAATCATTTTGGGCCATTGAAACAGGAAGAAATTAGAAAACTCACATTTGTTGTAGTTTCCAAGCTTTTTCTTGCAAACAGGCCGATCCCTTCGTGTTTGTTTTAAGTCCTCTTCGTGAATTTTCTTTCATATTTCGCTGTAAAGTATGTTCTGCAGCTGAAGGACATATCAAAAAGCTCGAAATACTGCCTAGGTTACATTTTCAAAGGGCAAAAAGTGCTGAACGATAGGATGAAACTAGAAAATAACAAAGCGACGCCATCTTGAAAATTCAGCACTCAGAAGAGACTGGCACTAGTAGAGCTGCCTTGTCCACAACTGATGAATTACCAAACAGATAAAAAACAAAAACAAACAAACCGGCTTATCAGCGACCTATTACAGTCCTATTTCTTCTTTAATTACAACTTTTAGTGAAATTGTTGTCGTTTTTTTTTTTTTTTTTATATTTTTTTTCGGCGGAGTGATGGGGTGTGGTGAACAGGTGACCAATTGGCATTACTTTATTCAGTCTTCATTTGCTCTTCATTCACTTCATTTTGAGTTATCCCATGTAAGTCTTAGCGTTGCTTTGGACTCTTTTTGCATCATCTATTTTTGCGTCAGTCTTCAATCACCGTGCGTGTCCGAAGGTCCACTCATCTCCTGTTCATGATTTCATGATGCACAGTTTCATGGTCCGGAAGGCTTCGCTCGAAGGGTACCTCTTTCAAGCATCAGGTGTATCAAGGGGTAGCTAGGAAATCACAAGTTGAAGTATGTGAAAGGAGAGGAAAATCTTTCATTAAGTATTTTAAAGAACCTATTATTAAAATGCTTCCAAGAAACACGCCTTATGGCAATATCATTTACATGTTAAGGTTACTCGAAAATGACCGGGAGACCTCCTTTCTTACTGATTTATTCTCACGAAACAGATATAAAGGGTACAACTTTTTAATGGAAGATACACGAAAGGGGTAACTTTTGTCGAAAATAGTATATTTAAGGGTAAGGGATTGCACCTCGGGGCAAGGCCTCTCCGAACAAAGCTTTATTGAGTAGCCTCCCACCCCTCCACCCCTTTCCCCTTCTCCCTAGAGCTTTCCACAAGTTGCTCGCCAACTTTTTGGCAACTTGTAGTATTTCGAGCAACTTTTTCGTTTCAAGCAACTTTTGCGTAATTTCTGAGCAATTTCTCTTACTAGTTTTCTTCCAATTCTGAGATATCTGAGCAGTTTTTAGTGCTTAAATTGGCCTTGCTTCCATAATGCACAGTGTTTTAGTAGACAATTTATGAATTTCCTATGAAAAAAGCCAGATCCTCACCCCTTGGGGCAGATGATGGGCGCAAGATGCAGCCGGGCTACTAGGTCAGAGGTTTTTGAACAAAATTCGAAACGGCGGACGTCGATTCACACTTGACTGACACGAGTGTCTAAGGTGAATAAGGTCATTCAACAATTTTAATGGCTCATACTAGAATTTTTACAATTATTAATATTAATATTGATGTGTAGTCTTTACTCAAACTTTTTTTTTTAATTGAGGTTTACGGGCTTCTGATGGCGGACAGAGTTATCTAGCAACGCTAATTACGCTGCAAGATTGCACAAAATTACTTTGTTATACTCTACCAGGAGCCATATATATATATATATATATATAAATCGGGGTAGTAGACCGTAACTGGATACCTTTTCCAGGGATTAGGCTGACCTCATCGAAATATATATCATAGCCATTAAATGTACTATTTTTAGCACATTTTGTGCCATCTTGTGTGACTCGCGCGCGTATTTTTTTTGCAACAGCGCCGTGGAAAGGATTAACAAACGAAATGGCGTTGGAAATTACCCCCGTAGGAGATGAATAAATTCCGTTTCTGTCATCATTGCCTCCTCTGAAGTTAAGGCAAGACCTTAACAATTACTCTAAATGTGAGGACTGTGAACATGGTTCTGCTTGTGTTAAACGCCGTAGTGAGAGTGTTTTTGACAAATCCAGTGACGAAGAGATGTAGGAGATGTCAAAACTCGAGTTAACACTCAGACCCCTTTTAAAAATTTTTGAACTGCCAAAAACTTGCATGGATCCGCCTTTTCTTTACATCCGACCCGCGGAACCGTAAAGTTTTTTGAGCTGCAAACAGTATTGCAATCTATGGAGAATTTGCACGTTCCTCTAAACGGGTTGCACAGGTACAAAATTCGTCCGGACCCGTGGCGTTTAGCTTGTGTGGACCGTGCAAAGAGCATACTGAAAAAGAAGTGAGGGAAAAACAATGAGGGAAGGGGTACGGAGTGAGAGCCGTAGGAACCCCTGTAATAGTACTTTTTAACAAAAGCTCCTTCCGGTAAACCAGATCTGGTAAGCCCTTTGAATGGTTTATTTTGACAGCTCTTGTCAACAGTCTATTACCTTGTGGAAATGCGAAGTGATAGCGATGAGATCATCAGTTAGAAGGCTAACTTTCAAACCGGGGGGGACTCCGCATATGAAAGGGGTGGGGATGCTCGTCGGAAATTTTGAATTAAACCCCTAAGGAGACCGATCTGGGCATGGCCCAAGCTTTTTTTTTGATCCCTAAAGGAGACCATGTTGAAACACAGACAAATGACAAAACTTGGATGATATGAATGGAGTAAATAAAACGAATTAAAAATATACATATCAAATATATATTTTTATCTTTTTTTTTCGCGTGCTACCCTAAACGAGACCTTCACGGCTAAATATGATGGCGTTTTGCCCAGAAAACCCTAAATGAGACCAAAATCCAAAATTTACATCCCTAAGCGAGACGACGAGCATCCCCACCACTTTCATATGCGTAGTCCCCCACCCCCCCCCCCCTTCCCCGGGCTTTCAAAAATTACTTCGTCTGCTGTCTTGGCCTAAAATGCCCGCTTCGCACTCTGATTCAACTGTTCATTTTAGGTGGTAAAAATTATTGCAAATTTTACAGCAAGCAATATCTACTGCCCGTAGTTAGCCCGCACGCTTAGAAACTCGCGAGGTTGATATATAGCAAGTCTAGCTCGCTCCCATGAGAGCGAAGTTAAGTGATTCATAAAGAGACAAAATATATCTTTAATATTATCTACATTCACGGGACACCTCGAAATGAGAAGGGAATGAAGCAATTAACCTGCGATCAAGCGTTCTTCTTGTTTTTTCCTTTGAAAGAAAAACAAGCTTAATTCAACTAAAAGAAGTAACTGAAGACGAAATAAGACTGGAGTAGGTCGCTGATAAGCTGGTTTGTTTGTTTTTCGTTTTTTATCTTACTGGTAATTACAGGAGCCCATAGACTCCTGGTAATAGTTCATAATAGCCAAACGTTCGAAAAAGGAACTTCTTACATGAATCCGAGGCTTTCTGGTTACATTTCTGTATTAGGTTTGGTTTTTTATGTGCTCAAGTCTCTTTTGGGAATTACGAGCCAATTGAGTCGTGAAAAATTTGCAATTTTTTTCCTTATGTTAGATATCGAACTCAGCTACTAGTGCCAGTCCCTCCTGAGTGCTGAATTTTCAAGATGGCGTCGCTTTGTTATTTTCTAGTTTCATCCTATCGTTCAGCACTTTTTGCCCTTTGAAAATGTAACCTAGGCAGTATTTCGAGCTTTTTGATATGTTCTCCAGCTGCAGAACATACTTTACAGCGAAATATGAAAGAAAATTCACGAAGAGGACTAAAAACAAACACGAAGGGATCGGCCTGTTTACAAGAAAAAGCTTGGAAACTACAACAAATGTGAGTTTTCTAATTTCTTCCTGTTTCAATGGCCCAAAATGATTATTAGTGTTTTGGTTACATGGATGATAGTAGACTGCAATTTGGCTGTTAGAGTTGTTCTGTCGTTTTAGTTGTGCGCTGTAGATCAATTCAAAAATGCCCGATTTTTTTTGTGTTTGCAGACACTGAGTTTAGGTCAGATAAAATAAGAAAATTTTAGTCTTGTCTGTGGATACTTAACAAATCTTATGGTTTTAGAAAGTAGTTCTGTGATGTGTTGTATCGCATACAAAAAATAAACTTCGCTCGTTAAATTTGGAGGGTTCTGTGAGTTTCAGAAAATGGTGAAAATTTGCTTATAAAAACGGCGTCCGAGGGGGTCGAAAAAAGTGATGCTCGTATCTCTACTACAAGAGCAGTGAAGAACCTATGTTTGGTATATTTGTCCATTACTCCACCAGACCTATCTATGATGTTAGTATGAACTTATTCTGTTGACCCCCTTCCGTTGACATTTTTAACATTTTGCCCGGTTTTCTCTGACAACCACTCTTAAATCTTGGAAATCAATCTCTGACAGCAGAGTTGGAACATCTGGGATGATCACAGCCCCTTCATCTTGAAAACAATCTGGTAGGGGGTCATCACAGTTTATGCCATAGTCATCCCAGTTCTGCAGAGGCAATAGGGCATATGAAGAGTTTGGTACAGATCTTCCTTCTTCAATTGACCCCATAATCCAAAGGTGATTAGGTGTTTTGTTTCTCACTGTTCTGATGGGGTTGTCATTCCAGGAACTTGCAAAGATATGAAGGTCTTGATTTATTCTTGGTAAAAATACGTAATGTTAAGAGAACAGGTCAACATTATCTGACACATCCAGGTCCCCAGACTCCTCAAGAAAATAAAATACACACTAGTAAATGTAGATACAGCTGGCAAACAAGTCTCTCCATAACCGCTCTATGCGTTGATTATGTACCCATGGCCCTGTTATTATGCTGCCCCTCCCTGGTCCTCTTGCTGGATGAGTTAACATTCTCTCAATACTCCATGATCAGATCTTACTCGTGACGGCAGACCAACAAAATTCAAAAATGATAAACATGAAAAAGCGGGGAAATGTTGGCATGCGTACACACTAACAAGAAAATAAAATATATATTGTATAGGACATCAAATTAGCCACGGCAGACTTTACCTTATCAGCTTATAGTGGCCATCTATGTGCCAAAGGGCTAAAGGTCTAAAGGCCCCCTCACATTGTATGACCTTCTGTGTGTGACACGGATTTGAAGAGCCCTGACAGTTGTTCGTGCAATATTAAACGCCACCATGAATTTGGTGTCAAATGTTTTGTCTTCCCAATATTTAGACCATATGATGTTGTCAAGAGAATTTGCTGTGTGCCTTGCACATGTTATGTATGTGTGTGCATGTGCATGTGCATTTAAAAACTAAAAGAAAATCATTAGAAATTGTACAGTTATATATGGTTTAAATTAAACGAAAAATGAAATTAAGACGTTTACTCAAAAAGGGCCATCAATCAGAAATGGAAGGGCCCAATATCTACTTGGGGGGGGTATTGCATTTTTGAAAGTGGCCTATAAGAGACTTAATGAAAGAGCCTCGATCCACTTGCATGTAGTGCGCAACATAAACATTACCTTCAGGGTCAACTCTCTTCACTGCCTCCCTGATCCTTTCCTCTTGAACTTTATGCCCCGTGTACAGAAGATGGCCCCATATTGATTTGTAGCCACAGTTTGGGAAATTGTAGAGTATATCCAGAATGATAGCGTCTAACTCCGCTTCACTTATATCTGAGTAGCTCGTGCGAACTGGTAATTCAAATTCTTGTAGTCTTCTGTAAATTGTTTTATTGCTGACACTGAACATCATCGCTAGGAAATAATCAAGGTGATTTCGACTGATATATATCTTTGGCCTCCCTATATTGCCAGTTACTATCATCGGTCTGTTGTTGTGGACGTGTGAAGATTCCTCATTGCGCCTAATCATAAGTAAAATGAGATCATGGGCTTGACATAAGTCTGGACGGAGAGCTGCTTCAAACGTTCCCCCAAGTCTCAAAACCAGCGAGCATAACCACTCCACCTTATACAAGCCATAATCAAGATCTGCATTGCAAGCCAGTTGATTCATAACATCAAGAAGTACCGTTTTTATGTTGCTTTCTATAAGTTCTTGTGCTGTTCGATGTGGTCGGCATTAGATTCTACCCACCAAAACCACATCGATCGAGAGGGACTGAGATTGACTTTTGGACACCTTGTGACATGTTATACCAACGAAAGATGCCTACGATGTTTTGACGTATTCGCCTCCCGGGGATTCGCCTTTCTTTTGCTTTGGGCTTAATAATATTTGGGAGATCGAGTTCTCGCCAACAAAGGGTGAATATAACGAGTATAACTGTATTTTGGCAAATATTGTACGTGAAGTTTTAAAATATGTTTCAGATTTCATGGGTCTACGTGATACACATCTAGCACCGAACACTGTCGGTGGTTTTGGTGGATGTTGAAGTCTACATCCACCAAAACCACTCAGGGTTTTAATTTTTTTAGGCGCATAGTTACGCTTCTGCAAAGTACTGACGGACTTTTTTAAGACCATACTCATAAAGCATAATAGTTATTGACACAAACAAAATTTTAATCATGGTTTTTATATAAGTTGTTATTATTTACACATACAAACTATTTTATTTTCTTATTATTATTTATTATTTTTTTAATGTGCACTTGTGAGCAGCACACTTACACTTCCAGTGAACATTTTCACTTGGGAGAAGGAGAAACCATGCTTGCCCGGGGCAACGAAAATTTTCGTGCCCTGGGCGAGTGTCGAACTCGCGACCTTCCAAATCCCATCATCAGTCCCGGGAAACAAACAGGAACATCATGGCGGGAATTTTAAGTTACGAACCCGCGTTCGGTAGGAAAATTGCTCCGAATTTTGGATATTTTTCTGAAGTTCAAAAGCCAACTGACGATTGCGTTTTTCGCTGCCGTCAATCATCTTAACGGACCTCTTAGGAAACAAGACTTTACTTTAATGGGTTCAAAAGGTCAAGTTTTGTGATTTGTGATTGGTGGATTTCGATCCGTTTTGTGTTTTTCTGTGTTTCAAGGTTCGTTGCTTGTGGTCGTAATTATGATTGACGGCAGCGAAAAAATTGCAATTGCGAAGGCGGCTTTTGAACTTTAGAGTTCGCATGTTTGTGAAAAGCGCAGTAAAGCTGTATTATGTACATTCATAAGTCTCAGAAATTTAGAATTTTGGAGGTCAATATATGTAGACTGGAATGCTAAAATCCATGCCGGAAAGAAACTTCTTCTTGCAGGGGGTGGGGGGAGTATAAAGCTCGCGGTATTTACACCTAGCTATATATCCTGGTTCCAGAGGTTGTTCCTGATTTTTCTCCGCGTGAGAAAGAACGAGCACTTACCAGCGAGCTTCGCGATTCGTTCTCGCCGCTCGTTGCTTGTTTCCAACATCTTACTAACATCTCAGTCATTATGTATGAAACTGTATCCCCTGATATATTTTCTGCACCCCCACGTGAAATGAACGCAGCCTTTCTCGAGCCTTTCTCTTTCTTTCAGCTCCCAGTACAGAAGTGTAGTACACTCTGCTGGTATAGTAGAATTCCGACTTCACTAACGCTAGAGCCCTAATGGTTCAGTGGTTAGAACGTCCGATCTAGTATTCGGATGTTCGGTTGTTCGTGCATATCATCCGTACATTTTCCGAGAATCTTCGGTTACGACTTTTAAGTTATTCAAAATTTAATCTCAGTCCCTCTCGATCGATGTGGTTTTGGTGGGTAGAATCTAATGCCGACCGTTCGATGTTGACCCTGCAAGTGAGCCGCCATATTTGCTGTTACGTATCTGGAAAAGCACTCTGGGAAACAAAACTTTTTCAATAAGCCGCTGGCCCGATGGAATGACGTTTCTGATCCAATGGCATGAAGTTCGATCCGGTGGCATGACGTATAGAGTTCGATCGAATGGTCTACGATCCAATGACATGAATTTAGTTTTCAATAACACGAATTTCGTTTTCTGACAGAATGATGTGTGGCAATTACATGAAGCCCGAATGAATGAATGAATGAATGAATGAATGACGTATGATCCAATAAAACGAAGTCCGATCAAATGACATGAAGTGTCTAATCCGATAGAATGACGTATGATCCAATAAAATGAAGTCCGATCCAATGACATGAAGTATATTGTCGGATAGAATGATGTATGATTCAATGGCATGGCGTTAATGGTCCAATGGCCTGAAACTCGATTCAATTACATTTTTGTCCCAATTCCCCCTCCATACCCTTGTCTCTTTTCTCTCCTCGTGACCGGTAAATTGAAACCCGAGATCATCTCCCGCGGAGATCGAGAGTAAATAGTTAACATGACAATATTAGAATCGTGAGACGAAACTTGAGCGTCTTATTTACGACGCACCAGACAAGCAAACGCATTCGATTAGCAGCAATGTTAACCGTCTCTGATCGGATTCAAATCCATTCCAAAACGACCTATAAAGACACAGGAACAAAGGAAAATGCATCTTGTTATTTTATTAGCTAATACAGCGTAAATACATCTATTTTGTTTCTATTAGCTAATACAGCGTTCGGGCTCCCTGTGGTTTCTGTAAAATGCTCTGAAGAAAACTCCGTCTTCTGGAGGGTCTCTTATTATCTCTTATTTGAGTTTGTGTGGGAGGGAGTGGGGTGGGGGTGGGCGCTTATTCGAGGTGGGCGCTAATTCGAGGTTGGGCGCTTATTCGAATAAATACGGTATTCAACTTGAGCGTCGAGCACTTTTGGCGCTTTGTTATTGATCAGCAGGAACGGATTTGGTAATAGGATAAAAACTTTTCAACTGCTTTTAGACTGCAAAAGTTTTTTCTTTCTTTCCTGTTTTCTTTCTTTTATTTTTTCTTTGTCAGTCTCTATCGTACTTTTTAGACGTATTTTTCGATTCTCTCCCCAGTCTCACTCACTCTTCCCCCCTCACCCCCCTCACCCCCCTCCCCCCCCCTCTGCTCCAGACAAGAGGGAGCGACCATTTTGTTTTGCTGCAGACCATTCCTTCGACTATTCCGCGTTCTTGGCTTACGCAAAAAGTACGGGCTGCTTTGTGGTCTGAAAGACTTTGCACTGATTGACGTTTTAGTGTCGTGGAAACTCTACGTAGCTGTAATACTGAACTGCAGATGACAGGTTAAAAGACTGAAAGGTCCTTTCAACAGCGTTTGGAAAGAGAACATCGCCTTTTCCGCAAAAAAAAATAATAATAATAATAATAACAATAAAAATAGGGAAACAAAATAGAGTATAATACTGAAGCTAAGAAGAATCTTGTAACGAACGAATGGGAACACCTAAAAAGGAAAGACAGACTTGAGGACTTTCCTCATCCTTAGACGCCCAAGCAGGCCTCCAAAACCTTAGCCTGCGAAAACATCCGTTCTCCCCGCTCTTCGCCGCTAGGGACGTTTCGCGCGGAGGAACGTCTGCGACTCAGCGACAGAAATTCCATACTGATGACGTAAAATCTGTCCGGAATCCAGTCAGAAGCGCTGATTGGTCGACGGAGTAGTTACATTGTTTAAGCTATTGTTTACAAATGACAGACAAAAGACAAAAGGCCACAAAGGTCAAATGTAAACGCAAAGAATCTCTAACAAAACAGTCAATATTTGTGGAATATAGTCTTCTCTAGAAAAGCATTTGAGTTTTGCTGGAGCTTGTTGGCAGATAAGCAAAACACTTTACCAAAATCGACCAGAAGACACGTAAAATTAGACAGATTTATATTTGGAACCCCATGACTACCGGAATTATTATGTAAACATTGATTTGCGTCATCAGTATGGAATTTCTGTCGCTGAGTCGCAGACGTTCCTCCGCGCGAAACGTCCCCAGCGGCGAAGAGCGAGGAGAAACGGATGTTTTCGCAGGCTACCAAAACCTTACCTTTGTCTTTGTCACAAACTGAATAAGACATGAAAGCCTTAGTCTGCTTTACGTAAGTACCGTGTAGATCTCCAGAAGAATTGTTTGCAGCCGGCCCTCAAAACCCCAAGAGACTTCGCCTGCTGCTGGTCAATATATAGGAAGGATATTCTAAAGAACTGCTCCAGAAAAACTATTTTTCTTAACATTTGTCTGGGATGTAGGAATACCGAGTTTTCTGGTAGTGTCTCTTAATAAGTAAAATGTAATTAGAGAGATTGAAACGATCTGCCCTTAATTGCTACGATCTACTATGCACTTAACAAGGGCCCTCAAGGTACTTAAGATATATGACGCATAGTCTGCGATACACTCGCCTCTCACTGCTCTTTGACGAAATGTCCCTAGCGGCAGATAGCGATGAGAGGAAGCTGTATCGTTGGCTTTTGGACACAAGGCTTTCTCTACTATTTACACGGGTAAACCGGTCGCTTCACGGTTGGGGCAAATAAATGGTGAGGAGAATTCAGGACTAATTGATTAATTTTGATTCCGTTCGGTAATCGTGTTTACCATTTTCCTGCCGCGAAAGCCTGAAACTAATATTCAAAAAAGGTTTGAAGACATGAAATCCGAACTTCCGCCTGGAAGTTTCCAACCAGGAAAATAGGCAAATGCCTTTTCATACTTTCCGTTTGTTTCAGGAATTATCCACTGAAACGTGAAAAGCAACCCGAAGCTGAGTTAATGGTAAGCCTGGCAAAGTACCAAAGTGTTAGTTTGTTTTAATGGGTCATGTATACAGTGAAACCTGTATTAAGCGGACACCGTATTAAGAGGACACCCTCTATTAAGCGGACAGTAGCCGAAGTCCCCAAATCTATTTCCCTTACTTACTTTAAATGAAACCTTTAATAAGCGGACTCGGACACCTAAAAAGTACCTGAAATGGTTATTTCTATTGTTGCCAAGCTGTATTAAACGGGCACTTGTAATTAAATTCCACCACCCAACATGCCAGACACCGGAAATGCTAAAGATTGCCTCGAATTGTCACCCACAAAGTTTTCGATTTTTACATTAAAAAACGTGACTTAACGAACTCATTTGATTAGTTTCCCAGTACAGTATTGTTTTCTATTTCGTTTTGTTTGTATAGAGCTTTTTTCACTCATCTGATTTCTTCAAATTTGAGATGCAATCTATGTTTAAGGTACTATGATCAATTGGCCCGCTTTGGTAAAGAAATTCATTCAAACGTATATCGTCATAGTCTCTGGGAGTATTCTAAACGCTTCCACTGTTCATTTGAATGGCATTTCACACCTCATATGTTGTTATCTATTCAAACCTGTATTAGGCGGACTCCCTGTATTAAGCGGACACTACAGATTTCCCCGAGGGTGTCCGCTTAATACAGGTTTCACTGTTTAGTCATGCAGTAGCTTCATGATTCATACATGTTGTTATACAAGTATATGCTCCTCTTTGGTATCCACGTAGCTTTTTTTTTTCAGTTTTGAGAGCCTGCAAGGGTAAAAACTTCGAAAAGAACTATTGCACCAGTACTTAGTCTAAAATATTTTTATTCTTTAAAATTTCCAGAAGGAAATTAGTTTTTATAAACCAAATGGCATTGATTGGCTATGATTTAATTTGTGAATATCTCTCAATGCAAAAATTTATTCAGTTATCAGTTTTAGTTTTTAGATTTTGTTCAGTTTATATACCATTTTTTGAGTGAAATCGCCAGTCTAAAACTGAACATGAAAGCGTGTAACGCTATCCCAGGGACCCTATATGTTGTATCTGAAAAAATGCTGCAATCAATGAGAATAATAGGTGTACTGAAAGATTTAATTTCGAATTGGCTTTTAATGTTGCCTTGGATGGCAAATTCCCGGAGGTGGGGACTTTTGAGCTGTCAAGTCCCTCAGGGTGGGGACGAAAAAAGAGGGCAAATGCCCCGTCCTCCGTCAACACGGCATGATGTTTCATTACTCATTAAGGGTTATCGGTGAGCCAAATATGAGCGAAATCAAATTTTGAACTTGTGCCGACCGTGGGTCGATATTTACGGAAAGCCACTCATAAGTGCCAAGATATGGCGGCGATGCCTGGTTAAGTAATTAAATGCAAAGTGATCTCGTACCGCCAGTGATACTACTGGCGGGCATACGCTGACCTCACAACCAAAATTTCTCGGGTGGATAGTTTGCCAAATTTTATGGGGCTCCGCTTTTAAAAAAATTATCTCGATTTTGCAGGCATCAGGAACTTTAAATCAACTACTCGGAGCCTCGTTTTCATGTCCCAGTAGTCACGTGAAAGCAATAAATTTAGTCGTACTCTATTGCATAATTAACGAATCCTAAGACACCTTTTGCTGTTCATTACGAGAAAATACGCATTCATTTTTGTGAAACGGCGACCAACAGCACGGAGATACATTCATTAGCGCGAAAAAGCGAACATTTGCGCCTAAATCAGATTCAATAACGATTTTTGCATTTTAATCAGCATTCAATAACCTTTTTGGGCATTCATTTGCGTCATTCGACATACAAAAGAGAAAAATATACTTTCATTAACGCCAACATTCGAGTCATTAACATTATCTTGAAAATCATTAGGGACAATAGACAAACATTTAAGTGCAAACGTTATTCATTAACATTTTTATGACACTGTTTGCAATTCAACAGCATTCCTTGACAGCTTTAGAATGGATAAGACAAACATTAATGCCCTTTTACAATCAATTGAGTGTTCTTTACATTTAATATACAAAAATCTATTTTCAATTAAACAATACCAATTCCCTCCCCCCTAAAATTGGCCTGAATTTATTTAAAGAATCACGCCGTACTTCGCCACTGAGTGTTCGTCGACGGCTGCGGCTATACATTTACCCTAGACGGCCAGAAGTCATGGTGGAGTGCGACAGGGAGTGGAAGGCGTACCGCTAAGTGTGCGGCCAACGAGGACGAAATTTGACAATGACCATGGCAATACCACCTATCAGATGTTTTCCTCGGCAGCTGCTGGAGTAATGAATACTGTTTCGGTTTTTTTTTTCTGGCAAGGGCGAGGAAAAAATGGATCCCCATAAGTCGGTGGTCTTTGGTGATGACGGGGTGCCAGCTCACCTAGATTTGGCCATTCCCGCCCAATACGAACACAGCTTATGCTTCCCCCCTCGACATCGTTGGAAAGGATTTAAGTTGTCTGAAAGCGACACCAAAGGCCGACATCTCGAGTCCGGAAATTAAAAGATGTATAACACGAATGGGGGCAAAGCCCTAGCAATACTCACTAGCGGAGTTCGGAAACAACAACTGCAGTGCTTGAAGCTGTGCGCAGATGATGACATTGTGACCGCAGCTAAATGTGCTAAGGGGTACTATTTCATGCAAACCTACCTCCCAAAATTTTTAAATAGCGAGGTTTTTGAAGGATATTCAGTTAACGGACTGAAATTCAGGCCAAATTTGTTTGAATTTCTATTGTTTAATTGAAAATCGATTTTTGTATATTAAATGTAAATAACACTCAATTGATTGTACATGCGCATTAATGTTTGTCATATCCATCCTAAGGTTGTCCAGGAATGCTATTGAATTGCAAATAGTGTCATAAAAATGTTAATGAATAGTGAATAATGTTTGTCTATTGTCCCTACTGACTTTCAAGATGGTGTTAATGACTTGGATGTTGGCGTTAATGAAGGAATATTTTTCTCTTTTGTACGTCGAATGACGCAAATGAATGCCCAAAAATGTTATTGAATGCTGATTAAAATGTAAAAATCGTTATTGAATCTGATTTAGGCGCAAATGTTCGCTTTTTTGCGCTAATGAATGTATCTTCGCGCTGTTGGTCGCTGTTTCACACAAATGAATGCGTATTTTCTCGTTATGAACAGCAAAAGGTGTAATGTGTGGGGATTTGAGCCATGTTTATGGAAGGTATGATAAAGTTTTATCTACAGCCTCGTTTCCATGCAGAACGTCTCACGTCTTTTTTTAAAATATACCGTAGAACGCCTCCGTGCGGGTTGCAAAAGTGGTAACAACGATTTTTTTTGTTCTTTTAGGTTCCCTGAACACAACTAGCCTAGTTGCTTGCTTTCTTCACGAAATACCTATGGAACCTGATCTTTTAACATATGCTCTCCGACTAACGGAGTACAGCGGAATATGGCATAGGGTGAAACATCCACAGCCTTTCAATTTTGATAAAAAATCGGAGTGCTAGTGAAACATTGTGTCCGAAATTTCAATTTTTAGTCTTGTCAAAATCGCCCCCCCCCCCCCCCTTAATCCCGCCCGGTCTTGTAACAATAATAAACGGAGGCCGTCAGGGGAAGGGAGACAAAATTGGCAACATTTTTGAGAGAAAAAGGATGCTATCAGTTGCCATGATGTAAATACATTATTAACTATTTGTTTGCTTTCTAAAAATTAACCTCGCAAAACTCCAATTTTTATGAAGAAAATTGTCCCCCAAAACGCATTTTGTTGACCAAAGTTCTCCCCGATGTCGAGGGCATGATTTTGTTAGAAATCAAACAAATGCCACAATTTTTTACGTTTGCCTTTGAATCACTCACATTAGTGTCTTACGCACCAGTTTTGTTGGGCTTTGAGCAATTCAATTCCTTGCGGAACGCATTAAAGAAAGAAAATAGGAAGGCAAAAAGTTACCTCAACAAATCAACCAGAGTTGTGATAACACTAAACCTAATATTATTTACATTCAGCAGACTGTTGCCGCAACTTTTGGTCAATGAGCTTATCCTTTATTATAATTATGCCTTTTCAAACTAAATTACATTCAGAAAAATAAAAAAGCAATTTAATTCTTTGTGTTCAAGTTTGATGATCAGTAAATGAAATTATTGTACTACAGTCTATTAAACCTACTAAATGGGCGCCACCTAAAATAGTAACAGTTGGCAGGAGTGGTCGCTTAACGACAGTTGGACCCCAACGAACGGGTCTGTCATGCTATCTGGTCGGGACTACAAATAATAACACAGGAAGTTAAAAGTATGAAACTTTGAAACTATTAACCTATATGTGCCATTTACAACTGAGCTGCAGTACGAGCACTGCCATGTCGGTCTCTATAAAATGTCTGGCGTATTGTGAGTTACGTTTTACATGATAGTTAGCGAAGGTAACGAACTCTGTATCACAAAAATTAACACAAGATGTTGAAAAGGATGAAACTTTAAAATCATAGCCTAAGAAGTAGTCGCGATTGAGAGCTTAAACGGGTGTGCGACAAATGCAGACACTGGCAAGTAAACAAAGTACACAGTGTTGTGAACAGGGTGTGTGAAAGCTCTCAAAACTAGGAGTTAAAGAAGACGTAACATTAGGATAGTTTTAAGATCATTTCACAACATTTTTTACCCTTTTTACTTGCAAGTCTGCATGCAGACTGCAAACATGCAGACTTGTTGCACAGCTAGCTTTAACTGAGAAAAAGTTGGGGTTTTGAAGCGTTGGTATCCGGTTGAGAGGAAGTGGTCACTCATGCAGGTTTGACTGTACTGTCTCATCAAAAAGTCGATTATTATGACTACCTCACTCGCTAAAATTTATTTACGTCATTTCATGGCTAAATTAATTTCCTAAAAACATAACTCAAATCTGGCAACTGAGATGTGGAATGTTATAAACAACATTATCAGTTACAACCTAAACCTTTAAGCAAAACTATTTGGGGTTATAAAGTTGGCTTATTACTAAGTTAGTTGTGTCAATAACAAAATTCTCGAATCTGATTGATTCTCAGCTGCCCTTAAGTATTGTTTAATTTGGCTGATGCAGCACCAAAACTCAGTGTTTAATTTGACCTGTCCGATTACAAGTTGCTTGTAATCGGACGTTGATCCTCCAATGAAAATCTAGCATCAAATGTTGCTAGCCAAATATTTGTCCATTCTAGCTATTCAAAACCTAGGAAAAGCTCCAATAAGCAAGTTTTCAAGCTTCATAGTTTCTCCGGCAAAAGTTGTAAGCCATGTTTTTGCTTTGGAACTTGTAAGCTGGTGTAATAAGAACTTTGTACTTTAATAAATATTCCAATCCTAAGATTCGCACACTCTGTTATTGACACAATTAATTGGTAACACGACTTTGTGTCGTACAATTCAGGGTAATCAGACTCGTACTGTTCCAAATCGTCCTCGTGTTACGCGCTCGGCCGATCTGAAATTACACGCCGTTGATTGCTCCCTGAATTGTACTCCACTCAGTCCTATTACCATTATTTATTGCCTTTATTGCTTCCTTCTAAGCTTGCTTACATATGCAATGAAATATGACAAAACTAGGTTATGGGTGTTATGGGCACTGAGGTCTACAGCAGACAATGCTGGTATACAGGTGCTGAGTAAGTGTAGAGCAGCTCACAACTTCATTATCTTGATCCAAGTGGCAAGTTAAGTAATAGACGCACTTAACTGATCGTATTTCACATTCGTATGTCCAAAGAGTGGGACTGCATGGAGGGATGTTGTTGTCACAGAGGATAAATTTTTTCGTTCCCGTCTGGCGTCTTGTTCTCGCTGTGTAAAATGTTACCATAAGAAAGTGTTAATGTTGCTTGGCACAAAATTTAGATATTTAAATTAAGTGACCAAAGTATCAAACTCGTTTTCGGTAAAAATCCGGTCCCTTTATATTGAAGTAATATCATGTCACGTTATACGTTACAGTAAAGTTCAAATTTGTATGTATTCTCTTTCGGTTATTTTCAAGACATCCAGAAATTTGAAATTTTTGCCCTCTTAATCTGTTAACCTTCGTCTAAATATATGCTTGACTGAAGGCGTTTGTCCCACCCTCATGACGTAAACGACAGTCCATTCGATGGATGGAGCATTCCCAGTTGTTTGTTTTTCAAGATGATGAGGCAAAGTTCAAGCACTACTTTGGCACCCTACTCTGCTTAATTTGCTCGATTACATTCAACTCTTTACAAAACTGATCAGTTCAATGCATACAATACAATACCAGACTTGCCAGCGCGGATGCCGTCTTCGTCTTCAGAGACCACAGTAACTGAGTCAGATGTGAATGGTTCCAAACGGTAAGCTGGGAACCGGCCACAAAATTCTTGCACCTCAAGTCTCAAGGTCTGTTTTTCTACCCTGGCTCCAATTCTCCATTGCTGAATGGTCTTTACAATCTTATGAGATGGTGGCATATTGGTTAGCTACAGAAAGCACAAAAATAGTGTGAGAGAGAGCGAAAAAAGAAAAGATCTAAATTGCCTCACAAAACAAAGTCCAAATTTGGATTAGGTGCCAAAACAAAAATAAGCGTTCAAGGGATGGTGTGGACATGGTTCTCGTTTCTGCAATGCGGCTCCAACCGTCTTTGCTACACCATTTCAGTATGAAATAACCGATGAAAAGTTCAAGTTATGTTATGAAATAAAATAAATGTCCAGTGAATTCCTTTAGAAAATTACTTAAATCGAGCTATATGAAAGGGGCTGTGTCACGGCAGTCCAGTTCATTTTGTTTAAGTTTTCCAATTACTCGCCCTCAATCTGGTATGGAACTTAAAGTAATGCAGCAAGGAATTGAAATTACATGGAAATGACAAAATCAGAGATTCGAGACAAACAAATATGTCTCCTGAGCATTATTTTTGAAGTTGCAAACAGCAGAGATCAACTGTTAGGCTTAACAGTTTTCAGAAACCCTAATTTCAATCCGTTTCAATCTTCTTCAGTTTTGCCCATCCGTGGCATCTGTTATATCTGTTGTGTTATTTTAACCTTTCTTTATTGTTTTAAGCAGTTATGCATCAGTCAATTCCAGCTACGCCCAGCTCCCCCCCTCCGGGCTGACCCACGTGTATTAGCATGTTTTTTTTTTTTGCCTTGGATGGCAAATTCCCGGGTGTGGGGACTTTTGAACTGTCAAATCCCTTGGGGTGGGGACGAAAAAAGAGGGCAAATGCTCCGTCCCCCGTCAACACTGCAACATTTTTCATTGATCGCACAGTCGAGTAGTGCCATTTTAAAGATTTTTATGTGCGATTTTTTGTTTCAATTAACGTAATAGTGGTATTCTAATTAAGACTTCACACCGTGTCGACACCAGTTTATGGTTTTAGTATTGTTATGAAATCATTGACATTAAAATTAATAGTGCGCTGTAAAGTTAACTGTTATGGATATTTTTATAAATATGAAAGGATGTTCTTCAAATAGTATCAACAGAAATTTGATTCAATGACCTATCGATTCACATCGATAGCTCCCGATTTCGCTATGTAATTCTGGCTTGATAAACAATTAAGAAATGCATGCATACAATCGAGAACATGCCTTTACAATCCTCTTCAATTTTTTACTGTCCTTGACAGATGAGCCAATCTGCTTGTTTTTCCAGTTAAATCCTCTGTGTATTTATATTCTGATAGGAAACCGCGTGTGTGTCAAAAGTTCGGGGTTGGCCCTGGGGTTGGCAAATGCCCGGCCCCCGGGCAAAGCAAAATTAGCAAATGCCCCACCCCAGGACTAACAAGGCGGGCAAATGCCCCGCAGTAGCCCGGGGGGCGGGGGGCTGGGCGCAGCTGGAATTGACTGATGCATTATTTTCCTTTTCTCTTAATTTACCGGGCATTTTGTAATTCCCTACTTTGGCTGAATTTCGTGACACAGCTCCTTTAATTTTTAGATTAGGAGACAACTGATAACAATTAATGTTATGCGCAAAATTTCTACAGCCTCTCAATTTTCGAGCTACGTTTTAAAGATGAAACGATAGATTAGGTACAAGTTGTAAAATTCAACGCATCGATAAATTTTTAAAATCAATACAATTACAGGCTAAAACAAAAGACGCGATTCATTTTTAGCGAAAATTGGGGAGAAATATTCTTTTAATCGAGTGTTGAAAGGCGCGGGTATGTAACGAAAGGGTTTTGAGTTTAATGACAGGATTTAACAGAAGCTTACACTTTTGAAATTTGTAAACGTCCAAGGTAAAAAACTTTTTAAGTGATAAGCAACATTGAACGACGATGTTTATTTTTCTAAATATCAGTCATTTGCTCCATTAATATGATGATGTATGACGCCTATAGAAATACACTTTGTTCCTTTCGGCGAATCCGAAAATGGATTTTTGATCCGAGATTTACCGGATTTCACGGTCGAAAGGAACGTGAAATCCGAAATTGGATTTGCAACCTTGGTAACCTTTCGCAAACGCGTGCAATATGCATGGCAGTCTCTCCAGAAATGACGTGTTTTCTACTGTTTGACAAATTATGCGATTATACCGTGCAAAATTTTGTATTTGGCAGTTCGAACAGCGACGATTGAACAAACAGAACAAGAAAAAAGCGCGTTGAAGTTGAGATTTATCTAAAAGTTGCCGGCTCAGTTTGATCCAGTTTCGTAGCTCGGATTTTTTATGTAACACGATCGAGTGCCCATCTCTTTTACAAGCGAGTTTGTAGAAAGATAGCAGTTCACTTGTCCCTGCTTTTACTTATTTGTGTTTTTAAGCAATCTCAGTTAGCGACAAATGGTTACAACATGGATATTTTACTGCACCAGGAGCAATCTTCCAGATCAAAAATCCGTTTTTGGATTCCCCGAAAGGAACACACCCTTAAGAGTTGTCGCTTGTCTTTTGTCGACATTTTAGCCTGCCAGGCGAGAAATGATCGTTTCTTTTGCTGTTATCCATTCCTCGCTCTAAAAAGACTATGAAGCTTGGCGTATAAACAATAAACTACGTCAGTATCGCGAATTATTATTCCTTCAAAATAATTCTTCCTTTCTGATTGGCTTAAACCCCCAGGTTAATGCTTCTAAATCGGTCGGTGCTTTCTATATTTGGAAGATTGAGGCAATATAATATATAAAATAATCGCAACCTCGTTTCCAGGCAGCGGTCCGACAGCTTAGCTGTTTTGGCTTGAGTGACCTCAACAAAATGGTAGAAACGTTCACTGCTTATCCTAAGACGAAATACCCAAATAACTGGCTAAAACTAAACGGAACAAATGAAAAATAATGCAAAAAATATTGCTGGATGAATGATATCTACTCTTTGAGGGGTATCTTAAAGGAGAAAAACATCTGTCCAAATATGTTTTAAAGAAAGTGTCAAGGAGGCAATATTTAACAAATAAAGAAGCTTTGACTAGGCTTTGGTCTGTTGTAAGCACGGACAAAGCGGCTAGAGCATCAAATAGAGCACGAAAGAGGTGCGGGGAAAACACGAGACATAGTCGATTGTTTCTACCTACTCTTTGAGCGGTCTAGCCACTTCCTAAGTCATTCTGCAAAGAGCATCGAACAAACTTGTCGTCTAACATGAAAAGACGTCGCACTCGTCGATGAAAACTCCTCGATAACCTCCACGTTTCGTCGGTCATCCCGAATTACCGGCTTATTTACTCATGCTGCATGACAACATTTGACGACATACGTCTGGCCCCGGTTGTGCAAACGTTGGATAGCTCTATCCACCAGATAAATTAGTATCCAGCGGAAAAGTATTAGGGAAACCAATTGCGTTATGCACTGGATAGATTTTTATCCGGTGGATAGCGCTATCCAACGTTTGAACAACCAGGAACTGGTCTTCAGTCGCATAAAGGGTAGCCTGCAGTAGAGGCGTATTTTGGGTGGGCCAAACCTTGTTCATGTTTGTATTGTTGTAGCCACCATCTTTGACTTTATGACAGAGGAAGATTGGGGAGAGTAGAAATAGTAACCCCTGGGGTAGGTGCAAGGGCGAAAGAAGGAAAGGGGGAAGGAGGAGGGGAGAAAAAAAATACCCCGTTTTCTCTTCTCTCTCCCCGCCCCCTCCCCACTCCCTTTGACTCGCCTTATTTCCTCCTCTCCTCGGGAGTTTCAATATGGCGCTTTCGCGATCAAATTAAAACATTCGCGCGCCCAAAGAAAACGTCTGAACTGCAGGTTAGATAATTAAACGGCAGCTAAAACCACACAAAAGCTGCGTAATTACATTTAATTAGTTGACAACATGCCCTATTTTTAGTCGTTCCCATCTTTTTATTGGCCGAAAACCGGTCCAATAAATTTTCGCCGCATGGTGGTCTTCGGCAAAGGGGTAATGGTAAATGAAGTATCAGCCAATTCAAGAAATCGTTATTCCACCGATCCGCGTTAACCTGTCTTCCTGTCTAATTTACGCGCTTTATTATTAGATATTAACTGCATTTATTTTTTGTCCTAATTTTACCGTTTTAAACCCTCTTGATAAAATGTTTGGTCGTGGCAGGTCTTGTGGCAGCGGAGTTATGTGACAAACACCATCACTTTTCACTCGACTTACTGTAATATTCTGTTGGTTAAAAAAGACAAAAGAAAACAAAACGAAGTTACAAGAACGGCTGAATTTAACGTTTTTCTTTTCCTGAGAGTAAAAATAAATCATTTGCTAAGCAGAGAGTGCCCTGGCTCCAGAGGTCCGTTTTTCGAAATACCTAGGATGAAATAACTCGGGCGCACGGTTTGATAAAATATCGCGCCTCGCTGCCGCAAACTATCACAAATAAGGAAAGAAAAAAAGAAAAGACCATTATAATTAGCTTATAAAATTTACGGCACGAGTTACTACTTACTACGTCCTCCATTTTGTCCATTTTCTTGTGTGCAAAAGGGAAAACGTACAATTACATATTTCTAAGGCTTTAGGAAAAATCGTGGTAAAAGTGCATTAAAACTTATTTTCTCACCATTTTGAAGTCGTACAAGTTGTCACTCTCAGACAATTCATTGTGAGCTGGTACTTTGAAATATTCAATGTCGTTTTCCTCGTCGACTACAATGGTCTCATCAAATCTGGCCATTCCTTCTTTGATATGGAGCTTAAAACTTTCTGTAGTAACTTTTCGTTGCGTTTTAAAGATCTGTGTTCAGGATAAACAAATGGAAATTTATACCTACACAATCACACAAAGCTTAAGGAAATTATGTCATTATTTTAGCGGGATCACGAGTTTCCGTTTTGGGTCATTTTGTGCTTGATCCGTAAGCAGGAGTGAATAAGGCCAAGAGCCATTATGGCTCTTGATAAGGTCCTGTCCACACGTATCCGCAACTTTTTCTTTACGGGTACGGCTTCCGTCCACAAATATCCGATGAAAACGATCATTGAGAACGGAACTTTTCGAAAACGCTCTCCAAAGTGGAACTTTTTGAAAACGCTGTTTGCGCGTGTTCGTGTGGACAGACGAAAACGTAACTTTTTGAAAACGCTGAGGACACAGAATCTTTTCCAATCCACTCCGCGCAATATTAGAAACTTATTCAAGATGGCGGACAGACGCTTCCCTTTCTTGTCTTTCATACTTGAGCTTATTTCTAACCTAATTGCTTGTTTTCAAGCAAATTAGCTTTGTTAATTCTTCAAGTTGATTATTCCAGGAGCCGGCAGAACACTATCGGGTTACTTTCGCTACCGGTGTCTAGAGGCGGAAGGTTGGATCTCCCTTTAATTTGACTTTGTTTTCGCCCTGATTTTGACATTTCAAACTGTTCCTTCGACTTTGAAGAACGTCACAACAATATAAACCCTTCACCAAAGAAATTTAAAGGTGGCGCCAATTTATTATTTCGCAGGCTCATAATAGCGAATACGTATACGTCAAGCATGCGCAGTCGGGTAAGTTATCGTTTTCAAAATCGATTCATCGTAAACGTGTGGACGGGTGAAAACGCTACGAGTTGACGCGAATTTTTTTGAAAGCGGGGAAAAAAAGTTCCGTTTTGAAACGAATACGGAGACGTGTGGACAGGGCCAAAGTTTGCCATTGAAAAGCCGTTTCCATGGGCCATCACGGGAAGGGAAGTCTGGGGAGGGTATGCAACACGACGACACATAAAAACGTCTGTGTTGGAGAATTCATTTAGACTTCTGGTAAAATTCATCTTCAAAAATTAGGGGTGGTCAACAGGGGTAGTCCATGGACGAAGGGGTCTAGGGACTAGGTCCACAGGGATGGTACGTAGACTGGGGGTTGCTTCAGGTTACTCAAAGTACCAAGGTCTGCCATGCTTAAAACACTTACAAACACCGAAATGGCAAAGTTCACGATACCGTAGTCGCAAAGGTTCATGTCGCGACATTTATTTCAGTTGGCGACGCATACAAAAGAAATGGATAAAAAACAGAATCATTGGATGTGAGGCGCTCAAACAACATACAAAAATCATACACGGTATGTGGTCTTTTTTTTGTACATCCTTATGGCAAAACAATAAATTGAACTGAACTGGACTCTCATTCCCAATATTGTTTATCGCAGTTATAACTCAACGAAAATTGTACATCAACATTGCGAGGTCAAGAAGATGAAGTGTCCCAACAATTTCGACTGAGACTGTAGGTCCAATGTATTTGGTTGTATCATTTTTCTTTTTCGGTCACGAGCAATTCGAAATGACCTTGATAAAAATTTACCAAAAACGTCAGCCGCTGTCTCTCAGGACCTTTGATTTACCTGAGTGCAATCTAGACTGCAAAACAGTCCGTATTTTTGCGTACACTCTTTTTTTTTTATAAGAATATATTTTATAAGAATATCGAGGCTGAAATTTGCGAAATTTTAAGAATATTTTAAGAATAAAGCCGAGGCTGAGATTTTGAAAAGGATAGATATAATTTTGTGTGTTGAAGCATCTGTAGAAACACCATGCACACATTTCTCATGTACAGACAACCTTTGCTGGTTAACAAAGAGTTTACTGCAGTGATTACACTTAATTGTCCTTGACATAGTTGAAACAAAATCGGGTACTTTCGTTTCCATCATGCTATTTCTGTGCGAAATGCTTTTTTTAAACCCAAAACGGCCAAGTGTCGTTTGACGTGACATCTGCAACGAAAAGCGATGGAGCACGTGCACAATGTAACGCGATACAGATCTAGATACCAAACACTTGTGATTGATACCCCAATAAATTCTAAAACGGAAATGTCATAAGCTATAATTTAAGAATAATACAAGAGTATTTTCAGCCTAAAATCGGCAGAAAAATAAGAATATTCAGCCTGGGCCGGAAAACCAACATTCTTATAAAAAAAGAAGGGTGTATTCAAGTACGCGCGAACAGTCAAACAAAAGGCCTGGAGTGAGCCTGAAAACGGAGAGCGAGACTGGGAAGAGACGCTAAAAATACGGACTGTCCGTTTGGCAATATTCTTTAGGGGTTCGTCACGCGTTCCTGCCCCACTGACGTCTGCTGAACCGACAGATAAATTCTTTCCCATTGTTCGCAAATATCAGCTGGAGATCACATGCAGATTGTCGGAGATCCATTCGGCGCTTTTGAATTCAAAGTGTTGACAAGCCAAACACATACGTACAAGCTCGGTAGAGTGTGATACGTGACCCAGACGACGATCGAATAGTATCCCATGATACATTTTTCCAGAAGCATCACGCAATATCGCAGTCATGGCAGATTCCATCGTGAAATAAGAGTCGTCGGCTTTTTTCTCATTTGTGTTCCAATAAAAGTAACAAAATTGCATTATTTTGTTATATGTCACGATTTCTCCGATTTGCAATCGCTTAAGAGCGACGTTCAGCCATATAGGTGGTTTTCATGCAATCTCGGGAGACACAAATAACAATGGTGAAATGAACAAATGCTGGTGTACAAACAAAGCGAGCCAATGAGCGATCTTTTGTTTACCGTCCACCAGCATGGCGGCGATGACGTAACGTGAAAACCACCTATAGAAACATTTTATTTTCAACGTTTCACTTAGTCTTCGCAACACATAGTGTTCAGTGACCCACAATAAGATCATGAATATTCAAGATATTTTGGAATATATGCTGAAGACTTCCAAATGTGGACCTCAAGACAGCAAAATGAAGTCCTGAATATTGTACAGGCTAAGAAGTACCCCAGAAGTACCCACATTTTGAAGACTTTTTTATCGACCAAAGACGGCTGAAATTTCTCATCTTTCATCACATTTCAACGCCATGTGCGATAATATATGTGTAAAGCCTGCTGAAGGCTAACAATCTTTTGGGCACTTTCGAGAGCGCCTTATGCCCAAGCTATAATATTAATCACTTTGTATTTTATATTTGTATATTAGAATTAATTTTTTTTTGAAAGTGGTTATTTTTAAAAGGAATTTGACTACAACTAGTAATATTTGACACTACAGCTGCCCCCTTTCTGTATATTGTCAGTTAATAGTATTCTTGCTCGTTAATTGTGTTGCTCTTTGAAATATACCAATTCATAGTGAATTAAGATTTTCACTCATATTCCATACAATAGGTGAGATAAATACAGGAAACGCAAGGTTCCATGCACAGTTTCAGTTCGATTTACACAGCTTTGATCAAAACATTCTCAGTTTCGAGAATAGTTTATTCTAAACCATAAGAAAAGATTTAATTAGAAGTTGAATTTTTCGCTATTTCTCTTTCACTTTTTACATTCAGTTCATTTTATTTGCCGGAAAGTAAGCCTTAGAAATTAAAAGGACGTTTGATCAATTCACGCTCGCGCATTCTAGTCTTATTTTAAACTTTATAGCGGAAGGACATCTGTGAGCAGGGAATAAGTCACGACACAATTTGATTGTCGGCGAATGTCTGTAACCGTTCATCGTTCTTCTAGTGATAAGCTAGCCGTTGCTCACTCGTCTTGCGTGTTTGGGGCTGAGTCTTATTCCAGTCAAAGAGAGAGAAAGAGTGTCTGGCAAGGTTTCCAATAAACGATTCGTGAACTCGTTTCTGGCAAACTCTCCAAGTGTTTATATATAAACAGTACGCACCTTATAACTTCATCTGCGCTTAACGAGTGTCTTTTAATTTGGCCCATAACTTTCAAAACAACTGCTCCACAGAATGTCACTGATAACACGTAACGCAAATGAATATCGAAGTATGACTGCATAATAAACTGTCACAAAATCTACCTGAGGGGTCCCTTCGGGATTTTCTGTATTTACGTCATCCTAACCATTTCGTACTTTACGTACCGATTCCTCGCGGCCCCTGTTTATGAGATTTTCTAAATGTCTCAAAATCTTCTAAATATCTTAAAAATATCCGGATATTTGTATGTCTGGGCCTATTTTGCAGTCTAAGTGCAATCTGTTCAAGTCTGTTTAATCATTTTCAGTTCTGTACGTTTTTGTCTCTCTCTGAATTTTCTTCACTGTTCAGTTGCCAAACCAATTACTTTCAATTGATATATTTTTTTGACCTGGCCCATAAAAGAATTTAAAAAGTAACACACAAAAGCAAACGAAATACGGCGACTATCGTGACTGATCGGCTTACGGTAGTCATGATCATCGAACAAATTGAAGCACTACTGATGACAAAAGTCATAGCCTGCTGACGAGACGAAAATTTGAAGCCTTTCTTATAGCATTCTCGAGCTTAAAACAAAGAATTCCGGTTGGATTGTTGATATATGCTAAGAAGTTGTAAACTATATTACAGTACTAAATACCTTTTGAACCGTTGCTGCCCTCATCTCACAAAGACAAGTAAACAAGATCAAGGCTCCAACAATAGAATAAGATCCCTGAGGATGAGGAGATGAAGGAGAAATGGCATTAAAACTAAAAAGTAAACCATTATCAAGAGAGAATTATTCTCTCAGTCTGCGCATGCAATTACTGAAAAATCGTTATAGGTTTTTTTTTCCTTCTAAATTTACCTGGAACGAAATTGAAAGAATAAGAAATCATTTTACCCATGTCTCAGTAATTTGAAATCAGTGTGTTTAACTCACCGTCTTCATCTTTACTCACACTCTGGTGTTAGGGGTATTTACTGCGTTCTAGACGTTTTCCAAACTCTACCAGGAACGTGTGGCTTTCTTTGGAGCACGTCATCCTTTTATGCTGAATTCTCACGAGAAAGTATAGCAAATGAGGAAGTTTTTTAAGATCCAAAATTGATGCTTCAGCTCCTAACGTGTCCTGGAAGCTAAAGCGATATCAAAGGGTGCACAATTTACTTCACGGAGTAATGAACCTCTTCTGACGGGTGGAGGGAGGGGATTTCACAGGATGGTAGAGGGGCTGGAGTATTACCCTTCAGTTTATCACAATTGCTGGGGTTTCTGATTAGCGTAGAACGGTGTGCCTGTATGCCCGGCAGCCAGGAAGGGTCTTAAAAAAAACTATCAATCAATCAATCAATCAATCAATCAATCAATTTATTTGCCCTTTTTTTACATACAATAATTACACAGTCTTATAATTAAAATATACTTGGGCAGGAGCTCTCAGCAAACCCTGTAGGGCTTTTCGAGGAGAGCCCTTGGACAAGTTTTATTCAAGAATGATTTTAATTTAAATTTACATGTCTTTGTCATAGATTACATAGATAAAGTATGTAGCGGTTACTCACATTTTTTAATATATGTTTGATTAAGAATCGCAGATTTAGAATTACTAAGCGATCGCGATCAGGAAATCAAGAATGGCTTCGCAGATGAGCGGTTGTGGTTTCTTGTGCATAGAGTCGACACTGTTTCAACACTTAGAACAATCTCGTGAGGAGCAGTGCGTGACTCACGGGCACGTTTTCATCCAAGCTATTTTTGTACCCGCTTGGCTACTCTGAAGGTCGATAAGATACTTTTAGAAGCCCTAGCCCATATAGAATTTTGTGTTCACCTAGCCTTCTTTATCATTTACTTAACTCGACGGTTGACTTTAAACAAGTATCTTAGTGCCCTAAAGACGGAACATGTGACGGATATGAAAACACTTTAGATGCCATTGCCACAAATCGTCCGCGGGTCTCGGAGGTTCAAAAGACTAAAGGAAAAGTTGTTAATAAACACACCTGACTATGTGTATGAAATAACAAGGGGTTACTGTCAATGTAACCAGTCTGTGTTTAATCATAATTCAATCATAGACTGCAGCAAAAAGAATTTCTTTTTAGCTGTTTCTTTATCCCGACACTGCTGATACCAATTATTCAGCTTATAACTTCTGTAGGGTGGGGACAGGATATTTGTCGCTGGCGAGTGAAAACGTGATTTCACGAAGTTTAGAGGCCTCTTCATGTTTCAGTCACTGAAAGTACGCCATAAGCCATATGGCATACTTTCCTTTAATCCAACAATAACAGGGATTACAGTCAGTGGTAATTAGCATTTTTGACGTAATAAGCGAAAACACGAACTCCTTTGGACATAATTTAATGCGATTTAAGGTACCCTTAAGTTGTGAGCGCATCGACTGAGCAAATTGGGTCACTCTCGCATTACTTGCTCTCTGAATAGAAGCCCAAGAAGGAAGACAACTCGCCGATGCCCATAATATATTGTTGTTCAACTAAAAGAAGCGAAATCTTTCGCTTCCAACAATCACAGGGCGAAATAAAATATACAGTGAATTAGATTAGATTAGATTAGTTTAAAATTCATTAGTAGGACATCTTAAGTTGTGAGGAGAGGTGAAAACCGTAGTATGTTTACTCCGGTACGTACACGGAGAAAAATGACCCTTGGAGCAAGGGCGAGAGCCAACATCAAAGTCAACCCATATACATATATACGGCGACGACGCGGGGATTTTCAGGATTTTTGACAATGGGCCACAATATTTAGAGGCCAGTGATCACCTAACTGGACTGACGGAAGCGAATCATATTACTTCCTTGCTCGAAATATATGTTATATAACTTCTTCTTCGTTTTCGCCACGAGACAAAAGGTGCAAGACATCTTGCTTGCACACCCACAATTAAATTTTACAAGTGAAAATTTTTCTGATTCCTCTCTCCATCACAGTTTTGAATCCGAAGATGTTAGGGGTCCTTTTTACTACGAAAAATAGCCTAACCTGGGGAGCATAGCTAACATAGCTAACATGGGGAAAATAGTCGTTGGGTGCCCCTGATATGGGCACACTGAAAATGAGCGTAGCTTTTGAAAATGGCCTCCCGGACAAGTCTGATACGAGTATTGCTAAATTAAGCATACAAAACTACTTTGACCCTCGGGCCAGATGACCTAAGGGGCTTTAGTAAGTCGGTGCACATACTCACAAGTCAGAAAGTTAGGGCTCTTTGAAATGTTCTGAAGAATTAAGGAAGAAAAACACGAACGTGATCAAACTAACGCTCGTTTAAGCGCTGAATCCCAAAACAAGCTAATTGAGGAGGTTTTGAGTAAGTATTAACCTTCCGTGTACGTGATCATTTGAGCTTTGCTGCAGGACCTGGTTGAGGCGATAAAAGGAAGTGGGATCACTAAATAAACGATGCAAGATGTTTCCCTTTTTTCAGTTAAAAATTCTTTGTTTCTATTTTTAAATTTTAGCCTGCTGGTCTGTTTCAAATGCTGGCCTTTTTTTTTGACAACGAGCGCTGGGATATAAAAGCGACGTTATCAAAAGATGTTGATCCTTGATTGTCATTTGGTCGTTATTTTGCGTTACGTTATGTCAGATGGGGTTCCTTAAAATGTCGTTATCTGAAGAGTACTTGGTTTCCTCTGTCATGAAATCGGGTGATGACCCTGTTAAGTTCTTACGGGAAGTTAAAAATATATAATTTCGGAGAAGTCCAAAAATACTACCTTACTGGTACTTAATTATCCGTTTTTCTCGAAAGACCCGCGAGGGAAAATCCTTGCGAAATTATAAACACGCAAAAAGCTCAGGCATCCCAAACTCTTTAAAAAAAAATCACCCGAAAAACGAGTCTTTGAGACCGATGGAAAACGCTTCTGATATTTCGAGATCGAGACAAAACTTTTCCAATACCCACAGTTTTTCGAGGAACCATCAGTGCACCCCTTCTTCCGGCTTGAGTTGTTATTAGGTAAAGAAGAAGAGGATAAAGAAAAAGGAAAACAGGTTTTTCTAATGTGTTTATTCAGGAGCCGGCTCCTGGTTTATTTAAGTCTCTTCTTCCCTATCAAGGAAGGCCCAGTACTCTGAGGCTTACGGTACCATTGTGGAACCCAAAATATTTAATCAACTTTATTAGCACAATTGGTATTCGAGCCACGTTCACGGCGTCTGTCTACGTGCTGCCTCTCCAACCAAACAAACAGAACATTTTTACTAAGTTCCGTCCAGCAGGGGTGGGGTGTGTGTGTGTGTGTATGTGTATATGTGTGTGTGTGTGTGTGGTTGAACTTGGTAGTTTTCTTGGCCATCATGACGTCATGAAGTGAGAAGTGCGCAACTTCGAGGAGTTTTCGAAAATGGCCCTGTTGCCATTTTCAAATGCTACTTTTGAAGTTGGTTTTCTTGGATATTGACGCTTCAAAATGGTTTTGTCATTTTGTCAGAGTACTCAAGGGGTTTAAGAGCCAGTTTCTCTAAATATCGAAAATCCGGCGACAGTTTCAAAATTTTCCGTTCCTTCATATTTTGCCCAAATAAAGCCTTTAGTGAGTTATTTTCGAAAATACACTTAAAAGATCCCAAAGCGCTCGAGTTTTTTCAAATCGAGGAAAGTTTGAAAATCGCCATTTTGGCCTCCCGCCGCCATTGAAAATTGACCAAAATGAAGCATTTTCGTCTCGCTCGTGCTGGTAAACGCGATAACATCTAGCGATGTACTTCTGACATTTCGTAGCACTTCACTTGCTCTTTCTAAAACACTTGATCACTTTTGAAAAGCTGTCAAAATAGTCTTGTTTCTGGCCGTTTTAGTTACCCCAATTGAAGCGCGTGAGCGAATAGGTTAATTTTCGCTTACTTCTACTCCAAGAAAAGCCCACTGGTACATAGAATTTGAGGCCAAAACTAGTATGATCTTAAAGCACATCCTTTATACTTTGTTGTGTGAAAATTTTTTTCCGCGGCCCGCAAAAAGTGTCCCGTAGAGAAACGGAAACGTGAAGACCATTTTGCCACCTAAATCAATGTACGGAGCAACATGTTTCCCTACATACCTACGCAAACAATGTAAAAACTGCTCTGGAAACCTTCCACATGTTTCTTACCGCTTGAATATCGGAAAATAGACACATACGTAACTGTTACCTTTTGATTTTTAACTCATTGTACTGAATAAGTGCTAAAAACGCTTTCATTGCAGACTCGTGTATGTCAACACCGAGTTAATGGCCGTTAACAAAACCAGGATCGGATTGCTTGGATCGCATCGGATTGTGGATCGGATCGGACTCCGGATCGGATCGGATCGGATTACGGATCGGATCGGACTGACAATTCGCCTTAAATTCCCGCCAGAATGGTCACGTGGCATCCCCCGGAATGAAGATGGCGGAGAGAAAAGTATGTATACAATCTTCTGTAACTAATTTAGTGTTTCTTTTCTTTTTTTTATTGTACAGTGATCTCGTTATTTTCTGAGCCTACTTGAACGGTTTCCTTTTCAGAGGAGGCAATTGAAACGTCAATATGAAGAGGAAAGGTACGATATTAAAATTCTTTATTACAAATACTGTGAAACAGCTGTGTGAAACGAGATTCTTCGATTGTTCGCTTCTGTGTTTTCTGCGATATACCCGGCCCTGTAGGTGTTACTTGTGCATCAGCAGAAATTAGCATGTGCATTTAAACACGTTTCCTTTCAAGGTTATTTGCCGCACAAACGCACATAAATTCTACGATCTACACAGCCCGGCCCACTACAAATACTAGCTACCGGTCCTTCAAGAACTGCTGTTGGCATGCATCTTCTTGTCACTGATTTGTATTACAGACAGACACGGATTACATGTTTAGAAATAAACTCATCTGAAAGCTGAAACCTCCATTTCGTGACCGAATAGAAGTTTACTAGATGAAAATGTCCGATAGTTACATGACCGGAATACTGACTAATGAGATTCATTTTTTGCGTTCCAAAATGGCTACCTGTGTTATCTGCTGAAATCTGGTCCCCCTGGCTAAGAATTAGATACCCCTAGTAACCTTGTTGCTGTAGCTTTCAATTTCATTCTAGTACAGTTTGTTTTAAGGGGGCAAAAAGTGAAGTGGGTGCCTTATACCCAAAGTATTGCAGTGATGTTATGCGAGTTAAAGTAAAATGGAAATGGCTTTAAAGACTTAGTTTAATGTTATAAAACAGTGTAAAAATTGCTCCTCCCTAGTCGACATACTTGGAAGGGTATACTGTATTGCTGTGAAATTTGGAGGACTTACTTTATTTTGGAGGGGGTGCTTATTATCAGAATTGTACAGTATTTTTATTCCTTTCAAGACATATTTTATTATGGTCATTCAATTGCAGAATTTTCGGAATTTAACAGAATGAAAACATGAATGCATTGAAAACATTATTTAACAGTATATGTTGGGTTGACGTTTTGCAGTTTCTATAGGCCAACTTAGGTTGATAAATCTTTTTTTATCTATTAAGTTACAAAGCATGAAAATGACTTTGTACTCTCTCTTTGTAGTGATAAAGGATTTGAGTATGAAGAAATGTATCAGAGCAAGGAGGTAGGGACAAACATTGTTAACAACTTTTAAGGATCAGTAATTTGTTATCATAACAACACCGTGGGTAGAGCCACTACTTATGGAATATGGTCAGTCTTTCTTTATTTGGTTGTGACGTGATTGACTGTACAAGGGTACATACATCTGCGTATGAACATGATCCCCTACCCTTGTACAGAGCAGCGGGAGAGTGGGGGACCATGAATAGGGAGGCAGTCCCAAGTGTTGCTCATCTTTGTGAGTAAGTGAGTTATGTATTTTTGATGGTCTTCTATCAGGGGTGGGGGTGAACTAGCCAGTCCATTGGTCCAGATGATAATGGCTATTATTATGTCATTAAGAGAAAAGTGTGCAGCTCCTTGAATGGTCAACTGTTAACTGACAACTGTCAATGTAAGAAGTCAGCTGATCAGCATAACATTAAAAATTGTGGGCTCAGTTGTGCAGCCTGCATGTATGCTTGCAAACGTTTCGATGCTTGACATTCATTTGATAGTCAATTGACAGATGTCAAAGAAAGAAATCCACTGACCAGGAGAACATTAAGTATTGCAATCTCACGTGTGAAACACATCAAGGACAAATGTCTTTTTTGGAAAGTTGACAGCTGACCAGTTAAAAGTTCTCCTTTAAATCGCGGTCTCAAGTTTTATTTCTTAAGGCGAGGAATGTACTGACTAGGAGCGCATTATATATCGCAGGCTGACATATTGTTTTGCTCAAGTATTTAATTCTTTTTGAGCGGCAGCTGAAAAAGGAATCCTTTAGCCATTATCACGTTGCGTATTGTGGGTTCAGATTACTATCCCATCACTCGCGTTTTGGCAAAGTTCTTGCAATCGCTGGCCCAAAATTAATTTAATTGTTGAGGTATTCAGATAGAGATTTTCAAAAAGCAAAAGCATGCAATTGCAATTGGCCAAAACGGAAAATACCTTAATATTCTTTAAATTTCCGTTTGGGTGGCACTTCATGTAAGCCCGACTTTTGCCATATCTTTTGTTCTCTGCTCAATTTGCACGTGCACCTCGTTAATTTGCATACACTGCACGTGCAGTTCGTGCAAAAGGCAAAGTATTGCAAAAGCAAGGTTTATGTGAAGAGCCACCCAAACGTTAAAAGAATATAATTTAAAGAATATTATTGTCTTTCCAGTGCATTGCTTTGAGGGGGTAAACACCTGAGCCTGGCTAAATTTGTATCGTAATCAAAATGTAATTCTCTTTGCAAAGTTTTCATTACTATTCGTTCAAAGATATGTTCCATTGCAATTATAATAACAACGATAAAAAAAATTCATATCCCCTTTTGCTTTGAAGGTGTAAAGTTGTAGGCAAGTAACGCAAAAGAGCTTTCAACGATAAACAGAAAAGACTTTTTTTAGCCACGACGTAATGGCTTTTCTGTTTCTCATTTGTAAACTGAGCTGGTTTTCTTTTCAAGGTCGTCGATCTGGCTCTGTTAGACAGTAGTCCGGAGAAGAAACCTGCACCTGCTGGTGGGAAAAGGAGACGCTATGAATCCGACACGTCAAGTGACGACCCTGGTGTAAGTCCTTTAAAGGGAAGTGGAGAGTTTTACAACGGAAAGAAATGCATCCCAAACAAGAAACAAGACAATGTTTACAACGGAAGGCATGGTGAAGATGTTGTTAAACGCAACAAACGATATTGTAAAGTGCACCGAGCCTCCTAAGCACGTGCAGATGAACGCCGTGTTTCTAATTGATTTACGATATATTCCCCTTGACGATATACGAGCCCACGGATTGCCAAAGTATGATAACTATGATGGTAAACGGACTATACCAGTTGAAGTAGAGAATGACGAAAATGGTGAACTAAAAGTGGTTGTTACCGGCTGTGAGCGAGAGAAACCAGTACCCGCGAGGCGTTATTATCTTGAACGTTTATATCACAGCTGGAATGTTAAGAAGAAAAACAAGTACCACAGGCGCATCATGCATGTGAGAGACGAACGCGGCGAAGTTGTCGACAATGTTGCATGTGTCCAATATGTCTACGACAAAGAAGAAGTCAAATTTGCAATGAAGCCACATAAGAGTTCCAAAAATGGTAAAGGCGTACCTTACACACGAACAAAGCCATCAGTGGTGCGAAACCTGGATAACAAGCTGGCGTCACTGGGCCCAAAAGACGCAGTCTCAATGACAACACAAGAATCGGGTGGTGTGTTGAAGGCTGAATGTTTAAGCGACCTACCACGTGGACCAAGACAAGGGTATTACCGTAACCAACTTCAGAAAGAAACGTTACCTTCCCACGTCAGAGGGGGGCAGAAGCAGGATGAACTGCTTGAAGTTCTTTTGACAATGAAAACTGACAAGGAGCCTTTTGTTCGAAAAGTTACCATTGAGAAGGAGAACACAACAATCGTTATCGCCTCAGAGGAACAGCTGAACAACTTGTTGAAGTTCAGCACGTCGGAAATTGACTTTTGTACTGTGCAGATTGATCCCACTTTCCGCCTTGGGCCGTACGAATGTACCCCCATATCATATCGTAATCTAATGATGAAGCGAAAGCCCACTGGAAAGAGTCCTCTGAGATTAGGTCCTGTACTTATTCACTACCGCAAGGACCAAAATACGTACAGTGGTTTTCTTCAAAATCTCATTGATTTGAAGCCAGCACTGCAAGGAATGTTATCAACAGGGACTGATGGTGAACAAGCTCTGGTAAACGCCATAGACGCAAAGCTCCCCAATGCGCACAGTCGCAGTCTGCGTTGTTTTCGCCACTTGCAAGATAACTTTAAGCAAGCATTGACGTCTTATGGGATGGTCGGGATGCAGAGACGGTTCATTTACGAAGTATTTGGCAAAGTTGACAGTAACGGTATTTACCACCTTGGGCTCCTGGACGCCGCGTCACCGGAAGAATTTGACGTCAAGTTGGAGTCTCTTAGGGATGGGTGGAAAGAAAGAGGCGATCCTACCGAGAAGGTCTTCAAGTGGCTGATAAGCAGGGCCGAAATGATGAAGACAAGGATGATTGCAAGTGTACGCAGGGCAGACAGACTACCTCCAATGACAAAGGATAGTGATATCCCCTCCCATTTTCTTACTAATGACGCCGAGGCAAATAACAGCCGGATCAAATCAGTGAAGAAACATACCCAGTTGGGTTTCTGTGGCACAATCGCGGCAGTTCGAAATCTTGTGAAAACTGAGAATGAGGAATTTTCTCAAGCAGTGGCTGGTGTGTCGCAGGGTTACGAACTTCGCGAAGAGTTCCAGAAGTTTGTAGCACCAGATTTCCTCTCGAGGTCGCAAGAAGAACGAAGCAGTTACATCGGCAAGCTTAGTTTGGCTACCATGGAAGATCTCCATGCTGCAGACGGGCCTGAATCATTTGGGTGGGCTACCGGTACTGGATGTGAAAAGTCCAAGCTGACTTCAAGAGATGTGATTGGATGTACCACAGAAATTCTCAGCAGAGATGTCGACGGTTTCGATTTCCTGTATGAAGATCCCCGATTGGAAAAAATTTTAAGTACCGCTCGTGAAGCAATGGTCAAGGAAGCAAGGCTGCTTTTAGACAATAAAGGTGTCTGGCGAGGACCACCGACGTCAGATGGAAAGGCAACATTTTCAGTTTCAAGCCTCTCCCAAGAACGACCAAACTATGTGGTGATTGACAAGAAAAGTGGCAGTGTGGAGTGTGAGTGCACAAACTGGAAGTCTCTGAAAATGTGTTCACACGCTTTAGCAGTTGCAGAACGAGAGGACACTTTACACGAGTATTTAGATTTTTATGCCAAGCAGCCAATGTCCAAAAGGAGGAACCTGACAAAGGTGAGCAACCTGAACGTGAATGTTGGGCCCCTGGGAAAAAAAAGGAAGACGCGTACGTAACCGCTCAAAGACAACAACATCGGCTACAGTTACAGTCCCGGCGAGCAGTGAAGAGTCCTCTCCTCTATCTCATGGTAAATACAATTTGAGGTGGCTTTTCGAGAGCAGGGCATATCAGTGCTATGGGTGCAACTCTGCAATCCGTGTGCCTGGTCACGTCCCACTACCCCCAGACGACGTGGTAGCTGCAACGAAAGAGTACAGATCATTTATGAAAGCAGGAAAACTTCAAGTCCGCTATGAACCAACTCATTACCACCTAAGACAAGATTGTATAAAAGAGAAGAATGTGAACTTCAATCCGGTCACGGATTTGGTGCTTTCACCTAAAGACTATGCCCGTTTTTTGCCTGCACATGAAATGCTGTTGCAGGAAGAGTTTGGTATTAGCTTTAATAAGTAGCTTAAATTTTCCATTAACTGCAAGTCATTTTTTGGGGGTGACATTTTTTTTTATTTATTTTTTTTGGCAAGGAGAGAAGACTGTTTAACTTTTTTTACATCTAGTTGCAAATGAAACCTCCTATTTTAAACATTCTAAAGTGATAGCCATTTCAATGTCAAAACAGGATAAAACGGTCTGAAAAACTTAAAAAGTGACGTGTTCACGGTGCGGTGTAAAATTCTTATAAGAGCTGGGTCAGGTCTCAAACTGGACCACAGAAAGACTGCTGCAATCTGATTATTTTCCAGATCATACATTACATTATTCAAGATGTATATGGATGACAGCTGTCTTATTTGAAGTGAAATTATTTTAAAATGTTCTAGTTTGTAATCCAGCCAATGGATTTCGGTTTTCTGCGTTCATATTATTGTTGACTGTTCCCTGGTATCAAAAAACAGTTGAAGTTATTCTTTTGTAAGGTATTACTTTGAAGTTATTTAACATCAGGAAGAAACATGTAACGGTCTGTTGGCCCCGGGGCCAAAGGTGACCTTCACGTGAGAAGCCTGATCGTATTACCCGGCCAATGGCTGCTGCTAGATCAAACAAAATATTAAATCAAATTTACTCCAGCGGAGCGTTTGAAAGAAACAGCAGACGGCCTTTTAATTAAAATGTAACGTGAACTTGAACTTAGTTCACTTTAGTTCGTCTGATGTGAATTTCTACACGGAAATATCATAAATGAGTTTATGGAAAAACTGTCATTATATAATTAGTTCATATTTAAAACAACTGATTCTGTACTGAGTATTTAAGTTTACTAACTGAATATATGCACTTTAATCTTTCGGCGTTGCCACCTTCATATCTTTACTGAAACTGTGAATCTCTTGACTCAATTAGTTTATGTTATAGTTTAACATGTTAATGTTACATTAGAAGTCAAAGTTACATTGAAAGTGATTGCTTGTTGGTTGTTGTACGACTGCGAGGGACTCGGCTAAAGCAGACATAGGTGTGACAAGACTTCTTGTTAATGAAAATAATGGAGGTGACATTTAAGATGTCATTCGCTTATTGACAACAAGTCGTCGCTATCGTACCTTGCTCATTACCGCGATTTTCTTAATCGTCTCCTCTGAAAAGAAGCATTCAATCCAAGCTCAGTGAGAAACAAGACCAATTCAGAAGAGAGTGGAGATGGAAAGAAACACAAAATCATTGCAATGAGAGATACGTACATCTCTGTCCGCCATCTTCGATTCGGGAGACGTCACGTGACCAAGCCTCTTTTTGGAATTGTAATCGTATGAAGTTATGCAACAGAAAATTTCCCAGTGCAGTTCAGTTGAAAATAATTCTTTGCGATGATTTTAAAGCTAAAGGTGAATTTTAAGCCTGGTGATACATGAGAAACTATTTTTTTGGTATTAGTGACGCAGGCGGCTCGGAAGAAAAAATCCGAGTCGAACCGGTTAGACTCACGTTGTGAGAACTCGGCTTTCTTATTCCGAGCCACCTGTGTCATTGTTAAAGCAGCTTTTGTCAAAATAATTCTTCTGCACCAAAAGCGAAGACATTAGTCCGACCCGTAATCCGATCCGATCCGATCCGGAGTCCGATCCGATCCTATCCGATCCAAGCAATCCGATCCTGGTTTTGTTAACGGCCCGAGCTAATAATATACAAGCAAACCTATCAAAACAACCATTTCAGCTTCGGTTTCCACAACACGTATTGCATTTTTGAAAGCCTATATAATATATAAAGCCTATATAAATTTTAATACTACAAGTTTATTAGTTTGTAATAACCTGTTTGATCGACCTTCTTCCAAAACAAAGAAATTGTGAGTGGCTTTATAGTTTTCAGCTTTGCCATCAGAGACAGTTTGTAACATACATTGCGTGACAAATTCAGTCACCCCTTTAAAAGCAAAAACTTAGTCGGAAAACCTATAAAATGACTTAAAACCGCTCATCGAAGAACAGATGATATTTTTGAAAATTTAGGCTGTTATCTGACTAACGGGAAGCGTAATTTGTAAGCTAGTGAAAAGTAAGAGAGACAAGAGACAAGCGTTGCGGGGGTCTTACGAAAACTAAGACCCTCGAAAACTAAGACCTAAGACCTAAGACCTGTCTTTGTTTTGGAGATTACGAAAACTAAGACCCCCTAAAATCGAATCCGTCAAAATATAAAGTCAAATTGTAACCGAAATAGGTCTGATCGGTCAAATTATATCATGTTCGATCCTTTCCACCGAGTTTTAGGTCAAATTTAACGGTAAATTTAGGGGTCTTAGTTTTCGTAATTACGAAAACTAAGACCCCCTAAAATCGAATCCGTCAAAATATAAAGTCAAATTGTAACCGAAATAGGTCTGATCGGTCAAATTATATCATGTTCGATCCTTTCCACCGAGTTTTAGGTCAAATTTAACGGTAAATTTAGGGGTCTTAGTTTTCGTAATTACGAAAACTAAGACCCCCACCAAAACAATCTATAAAATTTCAACAAAGTCGAATTACGACCGTTTGAAGACTATAATCCGTAAGACAAACAAAAACTACTATCATACGCGTGCTGATATACGATCCGCTAATAATTTGAAGACTCGCTTTAAAAAGAGGACCAAAGCCATAGACTTCCTACGTGTCTATTGTACACTGAAAATATGCCTTACCCCTATTGGTCTTTAATTTTGTTGTTTATCCTTTAAATCATGAAATTGGCTTTCCACTGGAGATGGATGTTTTTCTTCGTGTCTGTGCGATCGAGATTGCGTTACCTGTAACTATCACCTGAGGGGGTTTGTGTCCAGCGGTTGTCGTGGACAAGCGGGCAGCGCAGGGAGGGGAGCAGGGGAGGGAATTGCTAGTCTCGGGGCTCACAAAACCTCTCGCGTGAGTCGATGTTATTTTTTATTTGCCCGTTAAAAACCGGCGATACCGCGGGTAGGGGGCGGGTACGAAGGGGTGCTCGGGTCATAATTTCTACGATGGGTATCTTCTGTTTGCGTCTCCAAGTTTGGACCCCTTTTTATAAAGAATTTCTTCTCAAAACAATACCACGTTCGAGCAGTACCTCAATTTTTAGCAACCCGTTCTAGAATTTAAGACTACTTGAAATCCCTCCCATTGGTGATGACAAACCTTATATTGTAAAAAAGTGAGCCTTGGATTTAATGTATTGGTTTTTCGTTGGGTTATCGGCTAAACATCACACAAAAACAAGGATTTTCAAGCTCCTTTTCTGATTAGGCCTTAGCCAATATTACTGATTTCAAATGGTGACAAAAGAAGTATCTCCTACAAAGGAGTCCACCTCCCAACCCCTTAACTAAACGAAACAAAAATCACAAAATGAATGAATTTCAACAAAAATCGGACTCGATCGTTTTTCAGGAAGAGAGGGAGCGGGGGTGAGGGGGTGGTCACTCAAAGGCTCCGATTTCGTTGGAGGAAGGTGTGGGTAGAGAACAAGGTGGAAAAAGGTGTATTTTTTAACGAAATTAAAGGTGGTACTGAGCGTACAGGCGTTCAACGCTTTGGGACAAGGTATGTTGAAATTAAGAGGCTATCCATGAGAAGACCATGCAAAAGGTGCTACAGTGCACATCACAGAATTAGCTCAAACTGTCCACATAGGTATAACTTGGTGTAGTATAGGTAGATATGGTATTAGTTTTGTTCAAGCTTCTTTCTATTCTTTTTTTCAGGGGAGCTACCCTTGAACAGCCAAATCTACACTGAAATATGTTCAAATTTTGTGATTTTTTTAATGACAATATTTCTGGAAAATTGTTCAGCAATCCAGGTGAAACAAAATTCTCACAAACTACCAAGTATACACTCTTAAACGATGACAACATAATCAGTGTGACTCTTCTTTATTAAATTTCCTATAGCATTATTTAACATGACATACGTTAATGAGAAAAATTATGCAAATTTCTTGAGTTTTCAAAAAAAAAAATAAAAAAGTTCTCGCGGAGCTTCAAGTAAAGTGAAATACTTGATGATTTACGCAGAGGTATTTTCTTTTGCTCTGGTATATAAAACTTCTGGGTATTGCAAAAGTTTAAGAGAAATACCGAGGTTTTACTAGTCACCATTTGCTTACCGATCGTATTACTGACTTACGATAATGCCACAATTAATGAGGATTGGTTACATTTCCCCAGTACTTTTAAAAGAAATTGCAAGAAAAACTTCCTAATAGGAGATTCTAACCTGCTCTGTACATTGTTATGTTTCCACGGGATTATATCTGCCATTAAACCGTCCAAAAGTGCACCTTCCATTGCCGTTCAGAAAGACTGAGTGGTGCGATAAAACAAAGGCTGCGACTTATTTCTCAGATTTGGTGCTGTTGAAAAGGCCAATAAAGATTACGACAGAACGGCCACAACTCATGACAACAGTCAACCACAACACTTTCTTCCGCCATATTGCATTATGCGCCTGCAATGAAAAACTGACCTGCGGTAATAAAGTCCATTGTGTAATCAACGGGGAGTGTTCTTTTGCTTGGTGCTTTAGAAAATGGCTTGCTTTGATGTCATTTACAAATTTCGTATTTTTGCTTCATCTGGCAAGGGGTATGCTCTTTTTAAAATTTATTTAAAAGCCTTATAAGGTGATATGATGACCTGTACGTTGTATACAACGTATAAGAGCCAAGACGTCTTCCAATATCACATAACGTAGAAAGAAATATGAAAATTGGTTGCAGAGCCCCGTGTGCGGAGATGGGACAAATTTTTAGTTTACAACAACAAGCTTTCATTATGAAGTGCACTTAGAGAGCACGCGTTATAACGGGCATTGGTAACAGGTATCTCCTATCTAGTTGCTAATCGGCTTTGTCCCATCTTTTTCTCAACGGTTTTTAAGCTCCTTCTATAAGTCTACATCGTAAAAAAATTTCTCTCGCATGGACTCTCGTTCTCCTCTCTCAGCAAGGGCATCGAGCATATCTTCTTCCTCTATTACAGTCTTCTTGTTTAAAGAAAGCTTTCCACTCTTAGCTACCGATGCGAGACGTGAAGTAACTTGTTCCGCGCTGAGCCAGTCTTAAGAAGAAAACAATTTTACGCCATCTGGCCCACGAAGTGACTTCACGTTTGAGGCAACGTACAACAGCAGGGTCGCTCTTATTTCCTGTCTCTTCTCCATCAAGAAACCGTTTAAGAAGGTACTCTTTGACATGTTCTGAAAATCGCCCGGTATTCTTGTTTTTCTTCAAGGCCCAGCCAGGCTCAGCAGTGGGGTACTCTCTGCACTCTTCTTGGCTCAATCCTTCAAGGTTCTTTTTAAATGGAATATATGAAGGGTGTACGTTGGTGCATGCTTTAGCCCATTTACGCTTAATACTGTCATGCGTGGAATCCTTTTGGGTGCAAAAAATTTGCTTGCCAAAGTCCTGGTGTTTTGCAACGCTGTTGTCGTTTTGAATAACTTGATGCAACCTGGTTGAGGGCAACTGAATTCACAAGGTTCACTTTTGTTTTCCGTCGTTTTGCTATTTTTGTACAAGAAGCCAGTCGACGCACGCGGGGATGTGAATGGCTCAATAACCTCCAATTGGGTACTTCCCTGGCTGGTCCCTCTCTTCATTAGCTTATCGCAACGAACGAACTTTGAAGGCTCTCCACATCCTGATTCCTTCTTCGCAAAACGTGAAGTTTGAAAACATCAGTACTCCGTTCCAGTTGTGATTATGCAGA
>CALNXK010000161.1:507500-587500 GCA_942486035.1 Porites lobata
AATAAAACTAGGGGTTCCAATATGCTTCCAAAAGTCGAAGTTTCTACGAAGATTTCCCTTGACGTTGACGCACGGCGAACAAGTACTGAACTCAAAATCAAACAATTCGCTATCACAATGTACCTGAACGATATCAGCAACCTCCTCATCAAAAACATTACTTCTTTGCACCGGGTTGAGTGTGGGCTCCGTGACTGGGTCTGTAGGGGCTGTACGAGTATCCTGGGGTGAATGTGGTTCCGCGATAAGCACTTCGTAGGCTATCCCAGGAGGCAGTGCACTCTCTTGCCCAGTTTCCGAGTTTGTGACATTTAAAGCACCTCGCGCGGTCCACGTAAGCATCTCTACCGCCTGAAAACAGATGAAATAAAAGCAGTATCAAAAGCAGATAAAATGAAAAAACACCCGTAGAAACCTGAGAAAAGGGAGGGTGGGTCGGGCCAGATCTAAAACGTCCGAAGCAGTAAACAGCTCTAAAGTGCTAAGGTCGCAATCGAGAGAGAGAGAACAAACTGAAAACAGCATCTTAAATAGGTAAAACGAACCAATCGGAAGCTACGATAAATGCACTGCGACACCAAAAGGCGACAAACTGTGAAGCTAAAATAACAGTGGAAAATATATTTTCCAAAGTTAAACAACTGTAGATTTCAGTCACCTGAGCCACCCATTTCCAGTTGCAAAAAAGGCGATTAAGATATGACAATTAGAAAACATACTCTTCATGATCAGGTAAAATTACTATGTATCTCCTCGTAATATCCTGTGAAGAAATTTTTTTTACATGTGTAAGATGAAACGATTAACGATAAACTGAACAAGACAAAATCTGTTAGGGGAGAAATCTGTCTTCTTTCTTTGGTTTTGACTGCAAGTTTAGGTTAGGTTTAGTTTTTTGGTTTTGAAAGAAGAAGACTATAGAACATGGTATCAATAATCGTTTACCTGAAGCGAAGGTCTCTTGATGACAATACAAGTTATATTTCGTCCAGAACATTCTTGATATTGTCGCAGCTTTGACATGATTTCGTGTGCTCATGCTCACAGAGATGATCTTCAGGGTCAGACAACGCAAATACCCGGCAATGATCAGCACACTGGCTTTCTTCAGAAACGCGGATCTTGAAGTTTGTCTTAAGGAAGCTTAACTTTTACCTTTAAAAAGGCACGCTAATGTTACCACTCCTTTTTTTAATTACTACTATCTAAGATAAAGCCGCACAAGCCTTAAAGAAGAAATATAAAGTCCAAAAATTAAATTGGCCTAGGATGTTGGGTGGTTTGAGTGTTAAAGGTGCACTGAAAAATAGCATTATATAGAAACAAAATGGGAAGATACAGGCCTCCCCGGGACAAAACTTAAATCAACCTGAGCTTACCTAACTTTCCTAACCTGTTTACTACGTCTTCGAGTGTATCGAAGGCTTGCGATCCCTCTGCATCGATGTTGTCAAGTCCTGCCAAAGACTTCTTTTGTGATGCTGCACAAGTCTATACAATAATGACATTTTGTTATATTTTTCTCCTCGTGTTCAAATTTCACTGCTTTTCTCATCCAGAACTTTTGCTCTTTTATAATCCCCACCTATATGGCTAAAGTAATTTTCAGTTAACCAAGCCGAAGAAGTAGTTTAAACTAAGAAACATGACACAATGAGCTACAATGCATATAATGATATCTTCGTGATATCTAAATGAAATAACAGAATTTAAAAAAGAAAAAAAATTCTTTCTTTTTTCGCTCTTCTTCTGATTTTGAACCATGATTTTGTTTTGATACGCACCTGTAAAACACTAAAGAGGGTAGCCTGCGTAGCTGGCGGTATTGTGTGGGTGCGAGATTAAAGTTTTGGCGGCGGAGCCGTGTTCCAAAAAAGGGAGTAGGGACGAGGCGGTGGAAATACCGCCTGCCAGAAAACCCCGGTATTTTGAAAAGTCCGCACACCAGTGTGCGGTAAAACGGATTGGTCGAGGGCCATACATATGTCAGACATGTTAGATGATCCTTCGCATATATTTCCCAATTAAGGGAACAGATAGCAAACTGGAAAAGACGTAAGTGATTGTGGTTTCCCCTTTAAAAAGAGCATAATTGATGACCAAATTGCCGAAACGGCGTCTTTAAACTTCAATGCGCTGGAATTGTCTTTATTTAGCCGTAAGAAACAAAGGTCAAAGAAAATTAAAACACTTTTCAACTGCATCTGAGATAAAATCCTATCAGGAACACTCACAGAAGAATAAACCACAGGAAATGGTTACTCAGTATGCATGTAACAAACCAGCTTCATGACATTTTAATGTTAAGCCTAGTGTGGCAAAAAAAGATTTACTCAGTCAAAGTTTAGAATGATACATGCACTGTGTAGTGCTAGTAACCTTCGCGTGACAGCCGAGAAAGTAAAAAAAAACCTCTGTTCAAGCAAACTCACAAGGTCACGTTTCACATTATCACGAGCTTAGGAGTCGTGTTTAGCTTGTCAATGCTTATTTCTAAACTGTTTCCCGCGAAAATAATCGGAAGTTTCAAATCGCAGGTTTCTCTTTGATTGGCTGATTTAATTGGGAGCAGCTAAGGTGACAAAATTGGGCGGCATTCGAAAAATCATGGTTCTCTGGCAGGCGGTATTTCTCCCGGCTCCGCCGCCAAATCTCACTCGACTACTACACAATACCGCCAGCTACGCAGGCTATGAAGAGGGTTGACCTCCCATGTGAAAGGAAACCGGTTTCCTGACAGTACTGCTGGTATAAGTCCACAATCCTTGAAGCAATAACTGTCCTAACCACGTTTGGAATCTCCATCTTCTCCCCATTGGACAATTTTAGCGTTTTTGTTCCGTACGCAGCATCTTGCACGAAATTTGGTCTGCTGATAATATCTAGAAAATGGTCTACTTTGCTTGGATCCAGTCTTGCGCGTGTAATGGCCTCCATCTGTGGCACTGGTTTACCCACCCCCACCTTAGCGGCATGCTTTCTTGCCACATCTATCGCCCAAATGCTTACTCCAGGAATAAGCAGCTGAAGTTGTGCTTTAGAGAAATCGTTTACAAATACTGACAGGATTTGCCTTTTAGTAAACCAACTGTTGGCCTCTTCGTACAATTTAATCAGGCGCGATATTTCGGTAACTTCGGTATCTACACTCTTTTGCTTCTCTTTTTTCTCCATATGTTTCATCAACCCTGAAAGTAATTCTATTGCTTTCCCTGGAGCAAGGCAATCCAGAGCCACTTCAACGATCTCTTTCCCCTTCTGTCTGTAATATCTCTGTGTGCTTGGTGCAGCTTCCTTCCAAGGTATAGTCAACTGACGAACCACTGGATCTAGCCTACCACGAGCACAAGGAGTTGAGCGGATGAACTCATTCACAGCTTTCAGTCCCGATTTCACACATGGAGTAGAACACCATTCATATGAAATGTCTTCTTCTAGCAATGACTCATTTAGAGGACTACCAATGCTCACTTCATGTTCATTACTTTCAGCCTAGAAAAATAAAGAGCAAAGCAGATGATTAATATCTGTGAACTAATCTCTCGTTTATGTTAAGTGTTAAATCAATGTATGAGTAGAAATAAACATACGGACACTCATCCACAAGACGATTTTCTCTAACGTTTATGAAGTCGCTTAATTCAGTGGTAGGATTTGAATCCAAAGGAGCCGCCTGTTCCTAAAGACGTAATTAAATGATAATAAGAGTTAATGTTTATTTTTGATTCAGTCATTTATTTACTGCTACAGGAACTTCGAAAGAAACTCCATTTGAAAATAGAAGAAAAAGAGTAGACAGACTAGACATGTACCAGTTTATGGTTTTAATATTGATATACAATTATTGACATTAGAATTAATAGAGCGCTGTAAAGTTATATGTTGTGAATATGTTATAAATATGAAAGGGTGTTCTTCAAATAATATCAACAGAAATTTGATTCACTAACCAAAAAACGGTAATTCACGTCGACAGCTCCCGAGTTGCGCTATGTAATTCTCGCTTGATAAGCAATGACGAAATGCATGCATAACACTTTACAACCCCCTGTCCTTGACAGATGAGCTAATCTGCTTTTTTTTCCAGTAATATCCTCTGTGTAGTTATACCGTAAAATTCCGAAAATAAGCCCCTCCAGATATAAGCTCCCCAAGCCGGTAACGCAAAAAACCCTCCGTTAAATCGCCTCTCCACATATAAGCCCCCCGGGGGCTTGTACTTGTACTGATAGGAAACCGCGTGCGTGTCAAAAACTCGGGAATAGCCCCGGGGTTGGCAAATAAATTCTTGGCCCCCGGGCGGCGCAAAATTTGCAAATGCCTCACCCCCGGGACTGATGAGGCGGAAAATGCCCTGCAGTAGACCGGGGGGCTGGGCGCTGCTGGAATTGACTGATGCATAATGCAATATTTTCTTGTAAAAAGTAATGGTAAGACACCATGACACCACAGCGACTTTAGTTGTTTCCTCATAATTCAGACTCTGCTGATAAATTTCCAAATAAACAAAAAACTCGTGTGACCAACGGAAACACTTTTGAGGTTAATATATACTTACCTGAAACATTTGTGTTTCTCTTTTCCCTCTTTCGTCTACATGTAATTATCTGCACCTGATGCATATACCTAAAATTTAAAGAACAGAATGAATAAGTATTGGAAAAAAAGAAAGAAAGAAAGAAAGAAAGAAGGAAACTGAGTACGTAAACCACACAGTTCACAAATACCTGATCCAATGGGCACGAGAACTCCCCAGTAAACTTGAATCTCTTTTGAAATGTCCAACGAAATCCCTCTTTCAGGCTTAGCCCTGCTTCGGCCACAAAGTGGATGATGGCATTTTGTAACTGGTCTACTTGAATTCCAGATAGTACCAAAAATATCTCTGTGCAGGGGACAGATTGTGAGCGTTTCACCATCTTCATCAAATAACCCAGCTCTCAAGAGTATCAGCTGCCATTCACCTTTGATGTTTGCTCGAGATGTTTTCAACCGTTGAAGGTGACTGGTTATATCTCTCCTGCAACTACGGAGTGGCACGTACTCTTTGATGTTACGATGGTGCTTCGAATTGCCACATGGTATCGACGACTGTTTCGAAAAAGAGCAAGTTAGACTTACAGCCATAGAAGAAACTGTTAAGCCAGAATACGACCCTGTCTTCTACAATATAGGTTTAACAACGTCGTGTATGAATTCAAATGTTTTTCGGGCTGGAAACAAAGATGGTGGTAAACAAATGCACACATGTCTGTAGAAGTAGTTTCTATCGCATCATAAGACGCATGAAGACGTTCGAAAAAGATGTTTTCCATCCTTCAAACAAAAGAAATAGCTTTTTGGGAATGAAAGTTACTTTTGATCGTTCTACGAGCGGGAAAATATTCACGAGACAGGTTATGGCTGTTCTCCAGGTACACGTCGAAGCCGAAGTAACATCATTTCGTCGAAAAAAGAAGATTTACTGAGATCACAGTGAGAAAATTATTCCCTTTAGCCTTTCTCAGGCACAGAGGTATGTTTCTGAAGTGCCTCCGGTGAATTAAGGAATGGGGCACTGCAAATTTGGAGGGGGGTGGTCTGTTTTAGTAGGGATTTTGCCTTTCGCATTAATATTTTAAATTCAATATCTACTCCCTATAAGCATTCATTTTTCATTATTACTAATGTATTATCTGTGTCACGTGACTTGCCACACCCATTTTTGACTTTTTATTTCAATCCAAATTTACACCACTTTATAAATAACCCTTGTAATTTAAATCACTTTTTGTCAATGACTATTGACACAAAGTTTGTGGAATTAATCGGGGTTTTCTTAAATTATCAACGTTTTGTAAACTATAACGTTTCTTGATAAGAGGGAGACTGGGACGAGAGAAAAATATCTAATAATTACGAAGGAATGGATCATTTCACAAATCCCCGATTAATTTAGCTTATTTGACTGTAAATGAAATATTATGGAAGGAAAAACGATTGAGGTCACATTCAGTAAACTGGTGTAATCTGCAAAGTCCAAATTTTGCATAATTATGGGCGTGGCTGGTCACGTGATCTAAAAAAGGGAGTGTTTAAGGTCCAAAGTGGTTCTGTTCTTAAACACAGCGGTCTAAGAGTAAAATAAAGGAAGATACTGGAAAAAACAAGATCAAGTCATAAAACCCCGCATGTAACGAGGACCCATTCCTTAATTCACCGGAGATGTCATGTTGTGTTTTTGAGCGATCAATTATGTATCCTGTTCCGTATATTTTTTGGCTATTTTTCATAAAACGATTGTGTTGGCTCATAGTTTGTCATAGTTCCGAGGCTGACGTGTCCATAATTTCACAATACCCAGATTTTTGAAAGCGTACAACAAAAATCAAACTCATTCTCTTAACATAACCCATATTAGATTTACTGTAAGGTTTACGAGAAATTTTAGAAATAATTTCAAAAGTGCAATATTTTTCTAGCTTCTAGAAAAGCGTTCAATTGCCCTTCGGTTAGTACACGGTAACGACAAGTAAAAAGTCTCAGTCCTTCTGGTTTATACGTCTAGTCAAAGTTAAAGCATTTAGTTCGACCGCCGGCTACTCATTTTTCACTCACATCGTAAAGTGTTGGTGATCAAGGCAACTAAACTTCAGGAAATTTCGGCCTTCTATAACAGTAAAAATGGTCTCCCAGGGGACTCCCCCCCCCCCCTCGTATACACAAAGGAAAGGAGCTTGGACCCCAATCATACCATATTTAAAAATAGTGTACCCAAGTATACTTACTCACAGAATATAAGCCACTTCTGTGATCTAGCCTGTAGCACCTTCTGCATGGCTTTGCATGGTTTTCTCGTGGACAGCCTCTTAATGCAGTGAAGGATAACTTTAACTTCTTCTATTGGATGCCCTTTTCCAACATTAAAATGGTTCATCTTATGCCCCATTTTCCCTTTTAAATTCTCAGTCATCACGGAGAGGCTCGATTTAGAACAATATGAGGATCCATGTCCAGAAATTCAAGCGGTAAATAGTTCTAGGTTTTTGTGTTGAGCAATGACAGAAAAGCCTGAGAATCTGACTTAAAATGTTCCAAAGTAGAATTTTTTTACCGGCTAATATGAGTTTTTATTAAAATATGAAACATTAGAATGAGATATTCAGTTTTATTTAAAATAATCATTTAATTTTCAATTTAATTTTACACCATTTACCCAATTTCTTTTCCGCCCTTTCATTCCCATTCCTAGGTTCTGCGATACATGTGGTTCTAGTCCCGCAAGTATGAGAAAATAAATGTATGTGATACTAATATCTTGTTGGCTTAATTAATGATAAGTAATTGACTGACCGCAAGCAATGAAAAAGAAAAAGGGGTAAATAAATTTAAAACTTCCTTTGTCTCCAATTGAAGGACATATTTTGGATTTTATTTCTTTTTCTTTTGGGGGGTAGGGGTGACGATTTGTGAAATTGTATCCTGGTTCAACCCTGCTTTAATAACGTACATAGCGAAGACTTCCCAGTAAGGTGTATACTTAATTGATTGTTTGTCCCTTTTGTCAAAAGGGACCAAAAATGCCTCTATTTTTCTCCCCTCAACAGACTATTAATCTGATCTAACCGTGAGGAGAATAGATCTAGTCCCCAGGGTTCTCTCGTTCCTCCCCCGCCGCCATAAGTTGCGACAACCGAGTGATAAACCTGGTGTGTTTTATTTCTAAAATTTGTACTCTTACTCTCTCTAACATAAATACACACATGTAGTGGCTTCCCTGAACAAACTCGGCAGACACGGGAGGTAAGTATTCAAGCAAATCTATTTAATAAGTTAAATACGTTATACCCAGCTAGCCTGCTTAAGGGTAAGTTCTACTGAAGTCTTTGAAAGTAAATACTTTTTTTCCTGACATGATTGAACATTAACGTTGGTTGCAGGTCTTAAGCTTTATATTTTTGACATGGCCAAAATCTGCCAAAATAAGTTCATAAAAAGTCAAATAAACATTTCAGCTTAAAGACTAAAGTGAATGCTGAACGCCTTCCATTTATCACTCCATTTTTTTCTAATTTGAATCGAAGAATCAGTTACACAAATTACACGGAACCGGAGCTATCCCGAAGCTGATATAATATTATCCTAAATGGCCTCTGCGTCAATAGCCCATGAGGCAGAAGGCCGATTGGGCTTTAGACTCAGAGGCCATGAGGGCGAGAGGAATAATTATTGTTTTAGTAAAATCTAACTAATTGGTAAAAAAGATCGAGACAAATTAACTTTAGCTAGCAAAACGTGATTCAGCCGCCATTGTTTTGGTTTTCAAAACCGGTGCTTTTAGCTACTAGTGGGCTGTGACACCTAGCCTAGTACAAGCTTAACCAAAGTTACGGCCCATCGTCGTACTCGTACTCGGGTCATTAAAAACCCCGTGAGACTGGACCTGTGAGAGTAGGATAAATTATGTAGATAACACGTCACGTGACTTGCTTTTCTAGTCGCTCGTAGATTTGTTGTAAGTCGGGTTCCCGGGCAGTACATCAACCTGTTGTAAATCGGTGTATTGTAAATCGAGCGGATTAAAGTTGTGTTCAAGCGTTCAAGTTTGTATTCACAAATTGTTACATGGTCAGCAGTTAGTGGCTACACCCCAGCAGCCTTAAACTCACAGCTCGTAATGGTATTGCCCCAGCCAAAAGAGCCTCATCGTCACTGGTGGAGTTTGAGTCGAGTGAACCCCTTAAAGCGCTTGGAGTCTCATGGGATTTGACCTCTGATCACTTCCGATTTCTTGCACCGGGTGAAATTGTCTTATCTCCGGATCCAATGACAAAGAGAAGCCTGCTTAGTCTAGCATCGAAAATGTTTGACCCTTTAGGGTTGATATCTCCCTTCACTGTCAGAGCCAAAATCCTCTTCCAAGAACTGTGGTTGAAAGGATTATTGTGGGATGACCCTTTGGACAGTGAAATTAAAGCAAAGTGGCTACATTGGAAGTCAGAGTTGTTGCAACTGAAAGGTGTGACCATGCCCCGATGCTTCGGAAATGGCATCACGCAAGATTCTAAGATAGAGCTACATGGTTTTGGAGATGCCTCTCCTAAAGCGTACGGAGCAGCAGTGTACATCAGAATAGCAGACAAGCAAGGTCATGTATCCTCGCAGCTGGTAATATAAAAGTCCCGAGTCGCACCTATAAAGAAAGTGTCACTACCCAGACTGGAACTTTTAGCAGCAGTTGTAAATGCCAGGTTGTTGAAGTTTGTTGTAGACACTTTGCCTATGGAAGTGAGTAGTGTTGTGTGTTGGACTGATAGTATGGTGGCACTGCATTTGGTAAAAGGTCAGAGTTCTCGTTGGAAACCATTTGTGGCGAATCGAGTGGCAGAAATACAGTCTACGTGGGATCCTGAGTGTTGGAGGTACTGTGTTAGTAAGGAGAATCCTGCAGATTTGTTGACGCGTGGGTTGAGCTGTGATATGATTGCCAATACCTTATGGTGGAATGGACCTCGGTGGCTGTCTTCGAGTGACAAACCTTTACCCGTTCAGCCCCAAGGTGGTACTGTTCCCTCTGGAGTATGCGAAGAGGAAAGGAAAATTGCTCATGGTTGTACAGCAATCGTGAGAGAGCCGTTAATTGATATGTCGCGTTACGGGACATGGTTAAAGTTGATTCGAGTAACCGCTTATGTACTGAGAGCAGTCAAGTAGACTAAATGTAAGTCCTCTGAAAGTGAACTGTCGGCAGAAGAAGTGAAGAAGGCAGAGATTAAGTGTTGTAAGTGGGTACAGGAAGAGGTCTATAAAGAAGATTACCAGTTGCTAAAGTCCGGACAAACTCTTCCCCAGAACAGTCACCTTCTCTAACTAGACCCGTATTATGACAGAGAGGATCAGGTTATAAGAGCTGGTGGCCGACTGCAGTTTGCTGATCTACTTGAACAGACCAAGCATCAAGTAATATTGCCTCACGGACATCCCGAAGTCGCAAAGATGGTACTAGACCTACACAAGATCATGTTGCATGCGAGCCCAGAAAGCATACTGTCAACTTTAAGACAGAAAATTTGGCTGACCCAAGGGAGACGAGAAGTCAAACGTGTTATCAGAAGATGCGTGGCTTGCCAAAAACAGCGAGTTGGACCTTGCGGGCAGAAAATGGGCCCATTGCCGGAATAGAGAGTTTCATGTTCACCAGCTTTCGCGCATGTTGGAACTGACTTCGCAGGACCTCTCTATGTAAAAGAAGGTTCAACCATACAGAAAGTGTACGTTTGTCTATTCACATGCGCATCATCTCGTATTATTCACTTGGAACTAACACACAGCCTTACCACTGATGAGTTCCTACAAGCCTTTAGTCGCATGACAAGCCGCAGAGGTCTTTGCCATACAGTGTGGCCCGACAACGCAAAAACCTTTAAGGCTGCAAGCAAGGAAATCCAGAAATTGTATGATCCTAGTACTCAAAGTCGAACGGTGTGGGATACATTAGATCGAAATCGAATTAATTCTGAGCTCTCGTCGAAAGGGATTACGTGGAAATTCATCACCGAGCGTTCACCATGGCGAGGCGGATGGTGGGAACGATTTTTCAGAGCAATCAAAGAATCATTGCGTAAAGTGCTTGGAAAGGCGCTTCTCACCTTTTCTGAGTTGATCACATTATTAATTCGAATTGAAGGCATCATCAACTCGCGATCATTAACGGCAGTGAGCGACGATTGCAGAGACCCTTTGCCGGTTACACCTGCTCATCTGGCAATTGGTAGACCAATTAACCAGTTACCTGAGAGTAAAGAAGAAAGTTTGGAGGAGTCTAGTAAGAGAACTGTCGAAAGGTATCTTTACCTACAGAGACTACTCAACCACTATTGGAAACGCTGGCAACGAGAATATCTGCACCTTCTGTCCGTGAGAAGTAAATGGCGAGAGGAAAACCCCTCCATTCGAGAAGGTGATATCGTATTGGTCTCAGATGATAATGTATCGCGTGCCAAGTAGCCAATGGCCAGGGTGGAAAAGGTTCATCCTGGTAAGGACGGACTCGTGCGAACGGCTACCGTGAAAGCACAGAAAGGTGTATTCAACAGGCCTCTTCAACGCTTACACAGATTGGAAATTGATGCAGCGGCCCCACAAGTTACCCGTGAAGCTGATGTTCCTGTTGACGGTGGGGAGAAGCCGCGAGCGAACTCTGTTAATGTTAAAAGTGTACCTATTCGTAAGCCTAAGAAGAGAGTTGTCCTCCCCGAAGGAGGACAAGGTGGGGAGAATGTTACGGCCCATCGTCGTACTCGTACTAAGGGGCATTAAAAGTCCCGTGAGACTGGACCTGTGAGAGTAGAATAAATTATGTAGATAACACGTCACGTGACTTGCTTTTCTAGTCGCTCGTAGATTTGTTGTAAGTCGGGTTCCCGGGCAGTACATCAACCTGTTGTAAATCGGTGTATTGTAAATCGAGCGGATTAAAGTTGTGTTCAAGCGTTCAAGTTTGTATTCCATCGCTTCCTTAACAACCAATCAGAACTCTGTATTGATAATAGACCACTGGTTGGATTTTACTAGTTGTCAATATTTTGGTTTAATACTAAAGCTATCACCTTTGTTACTGCTTGTTTTCAACCACGTCACAAGGCAGTCATGCTGGTGGGCAAAACAGTGAAATTTTATTTCGTAGAATTTGCATGAAAAAAGAGTTTCATTCCCAGCAGAGAGAAAGTCTTTTGTTTCCATCCAACAGCATGGCCACCAGGATGTCAGCTGAAAACCACCAATTAATGTTAAATGGTAGACACCTTAAGATGCACTGATCCAGTGCACAAAATATGAGGATAGAGTGCGTCTTACATATTAATTTTGCAAAATTAGTATGTTCGGCTATCTGTTTCCTTGCAGAGAATAGTTGTATCTTAAGTTTCTTACAGTGTTAGTAGGGGATAACACTCTCTGACTCTCTCGTTACGTATTTTATTTTATTTTCAGTTTTTCTGCAATTTTGTGCGCTATTTGGCATGCTATGACATGTGTTTGCCCTTAATCAATTGTTTGTTTAATTAAAAAAAAAATTGTTTTGAAAGAATTTTAAAATGCTTGACTACTCTGCATACAACCTACCAAACAAGAAACGTGTTACACTGCATAGCGCATGTTGTGTTACACAACATAGGTGGTGATTAAAATGTTAAAACGCTATTTTTTTTTTCTACCAAAGAGGTTATTATAAACTTGATTCCAAAGTTTGTTACATCCATTTTGAAATCACTGGTAATTACTGCAATCTGATTGGCCCTAAACCATATCTCTATAAATGACGGCTTTCATGCTCTAAACGGCATCATTTCTTTTACTTCACACCGTTGGCACACTATATTGTATCACTTCTTTTTTGGGTACAAAATGAAATGTATCTGCCTTTTGATTACTGCTTCTCCTGCTAATAGATCAAATAAATATTGCTACTTTCTAAATTTTGTGATTTCAAAATGGCTGTAATAAAGTGACGGTTGAACTTCTTGTTGGGCAAATTTTTGTCCGAAATAATAATATTGTGTATAGACCTTTCCACCAATACAGGTGCCATATCGAATTAATTAAATCTAAGGAGTATTATAGGATGCCCGGGGGGCACTTGCTCAGTATTTATGTTTGCTTTTCGGGAACAAAGAAAACGTCACTGTATAATTCTCTGGAATTAGCTTAATACATACTATGGTTTTTATTTTGCGACAGCTGGTACTGTTTGTAAAATAGTTTTTTTTTCTTTTCTTTCTTTAAATTTGTGTGTCTCTTCCCCGCCTCGATTAGGCTCTCCTATACGCGGGTGGAAGCTATCGTGTAATTGTAAATTGAAAGTGAATGAATAAAGTTGAAGTTGAAAAAAGCGATCATTATTACATCCTATCATGGTACAACGATCTTTTTTTCTCAGTACAATTTTTTCCTAGGAAAATTGAACCAAAAAGCATGCGTAATTACTGACTGAATATATGAGATCGTGCTCATGCCCCCCAAGCATCCCATAATACTCCTTAAACGTAATTGATTCTATATAGCCGTTCTCTAGGTAAAAACCTCTATTTAAACACCATCAGTCTCATTACTCTGCATCCTTTTTTTAATTTTCCCGTCTATCTTTTCTGCTTCTGGTATCTTTTCGTCTTTTCCTTTTTGTTTCCTGTTTTGGGAGGTAGTCTCCATCTGAAAAAAAAAATAAGTCCACAATATTATTCCATTAACCAGAACAATAGTGGTAACAGTTATACACACATATACCTGAGTACCACTTTCTCAACTTTTTATATTTTTCATCTTTTAAATCTTAGATAAGGAACATGTAAACTTTTTTACACCTGGCACAGGAAAAAATAACGGATTCCCATTTTTGGATATTTTTGGGTATTTAAAGAATACCCACAAAAATCCCAAATTTGGAAGAGTGAGACAAGTCCCAATCTGGGAACTTGGTTGGGAATTCCCTGGTTGGGACTTGTCTCACTTTGCCAAATTTGGGATTTTTATGAATATTCTTTAAATACCCAAAAATGGGAATCCGTTATTTTTTCCTGTGTGGATTATATACACACATTCCTGATATGGTAACAATGGAGCTTATAGAACTCTAACTAACTTGATCCTTACACTAACTCAAAGTCAAATCATTGTATCTGCTGTAATTTCACCTGTTGTAAGTCAAGCCCTCCTTAAATCACACTCTTACGAAGTAATCTGTGTCTTATTTTTCTATGTATTATTAACTTATCTCTATTTGAATAATAATTAATGGACTTTTCAACAACAATAGCATGGTTATTTTTTTCCCCTTACCTTCTGTGTGAAGGGGGAGAGTCAATGAGCTGGTGTGTGTGGTGACAGATGGTGCTAATGTGGTCGATGGGGTGGTTAAGGAGGTGAGAGTCAAAGTGGTGGTAGCTGTTGTGAAACATGTATCAGACGATCTTGGGCTGGTTGGGCTTGCATCTATAACATAGTGAAAGGTAGAAGAAATCAGAAGAATTTAAAATTATTATTACAAGTCAAAATTATGGTTGGGTTTTTAACCTAGATTGCCTTCAAGTTGTAATTCTGTTGTACTTTCTCTTTTGTTTTTTGGTATGGTGATGAATGCTAATAAATTTGAAACACAGGAGAAATGAATATTACCAACTGTACAACATGTCTATGGTAAAATATACATTTTAATTGCCTTGTAGAACAAGAAAGCTGCTAAATTTCATCGTAGTTGATGAAGCAATATAATATTTAAAAAATTCCAAAAAGAAGAGAACTGTAGACAGGGTGATTGTGTTATTGGCAAGAGTGCTTATTGTCATTTTCAGGTCCGTCGATGATATGAGAAGTGATCTAAACTGTATTCTTAAGAACTTAATAATATCCAGACTAGTTTGGACAGTTACACTACACCTCTATTTACCCTTATAAATAGATTGAATTGCTCACCCTCAACTGTCTTTGATAGTTCCTCTCCGAGACTTCCGTCAGGAATGTCCCCTCTGAAGTAAACCTGCAAAAAAGAGTGAAACAGAAGGGAGGAATGCTGTCCAGATTATGGCTACCTTGCCAACCCAAAGAGGGCAGCCTATTTTTTCAACTGTGAATTGTACCAGAAGACTGATTAAGCATTAGTGGGTAAGTTATTAGTGCGCTTCACTGTTAGTGTCTACTGGTCAAATTCCTGTTGATTGTGAACTGTCCAACCTGTACTGGGCAGATAGGGGCGGAAATGTCCATTGAATTTGGAATCTACAGGTTATCAATTATCAAAGAGCAACTTACAGGTTCTTGATTATTTATAATTTTGTTATTTTTAGTTTTCATAAAGTTTTCATTATCATATAGTTCTAAAAATATAAGGAGGTGTTATAAATAGTATGTTTGTTTGGAAAATAGGCGTTACAAATGTGTATGTCATAGCTATTAAATTTTATCTTGTTTTTTTATCAGATAGACTTACTGGGAACTTACATTAATGCTTTCTTCTTTTTACATATGATTGTTATATTTTTAATTTTAGCCTTGTTTAAAAGTACCCAATCGAATTAAAGAGGTTAAATATATGCATTAAGTTAATCTTTCCTTCGGTGTCTGAAGTTTTCAGTCAATGACAAGGATGCCTTTCACCTGTAACCTGACTGCAGTTCACCCATTACCCCTGTCAGCTGACGTATCAACCCCTACTAACGACCTCTTCCCCAAACTTGACCAATAGCCTTTTGCCTCCTCTCCTAGCTATTTAGATCTACACCATGTGAAACCTTCTAGTACTTGTGGTCTTCTTTATTTACATCTTGCTCTCTGGCTCTGAGAGATTAGTCACTGTGTTTCTACCATGCCTTAACCATTGAACACTCCTTTGAAACTTTCCAGAAGTATTCCATCTTTTCTTGTTATTTTCATCTTCACTGTGTTCATATTTGGTCACACTCTTGTCGCTTGTTTGCAATTCCCAGCGGTTATGACTTTGCATGACTTGTTTTTAAGTAGCACATTGTTTGCTAGTCTAATAATTGATTCAGTGTATTTTCATTTGTAGTTGTATATCAAGTTCTCAATTATTTAGTGATCATTTAATTTTAGTTTATTAAATGACTTGTGTCTTGCATTTGGTATTTGATACACTTCCTTCATCAAATACTTATTTTGTAATAATTAACTCAATGTATTGTACTTGCTTGAGGGTACTCTTTTAACTTAATATTAAGACTATGCTTATGCATTATTATCGTTCCCTACCGGCATTATCTAAAAACGTTCAACCCATTTACCTAATTATTATACCTTTTTGGCAAAGCATGCTTTCCCTTATAATGACTTATTATACATTAATATTTTTTATGGCAAGTAATAACAGCTTGGCAAGGCATCTAGTCAAAAGTCATACTTGGTAGTCAGTATTGTTGTGAACGCATGAGTCTTTGATTAATTCTGTGTTACATGTTATATTATGTTCCCAAGAACCTGGTGGCAAAGATCCTCGCTCACATAGAGCATGGACACAGAGGACCTGGCTCGATTAAGAACCCAGTCTGCGAGAGTTATGTTCCCAAGAACCTGGTGGCAAAGATCCTCGCTCATATAGAGCATGGACACTGAGGACCTGGCTCGATTAAGAACCCAGTCTGCGAGAGTTATGTTCCCAAGAAGCTGGTGGCAAAGATTCTTGCTCACGTAGAGCATAGACACAGAGGACCTGGCTCGATTAAGAACCCAGTTTGCGAGGGTTATGTTCCCAAGAACCTGGAGGCAAAGATCCTTGCTCACGTAGAGCATGGACACAGAGGGCCTGGCTCGATTAAGAACCCAGTCTGCGAGGGTCATGTTCCCAAGAAGCTGGTGGCAAAGATCCTTGCTCATGAAGAGCACGGACACAGAGGATCTGGCTTAGTTAAAAACATTATGAGGTTAGATGTCCAGAAATTCAAGTGGTAAATAGTTCTATGTTTCTGTGTTGAGCAAAGACAGAAAGGCCTGAGAATTACTTAAAATATTCCAAAGTAGAATTTTTTTTAACCAGCTAATATGATTTGTTATATAAAAGTAAAACTAGAAATAAACATTCAGTTTAAAACATCAGTTCATTTTCAAATGCATTTTTTTAAAAAAGCACTAGCATAATAAGCATCATTTAAATTTCTTATTCAATGGTACATTTTCATGTGCCAACATCTGCTTGCATTCCCCCCTTACCTCAGTGTCTGCCTCGTCCTCGTCCTCGTCCTCGTCCTCTTGAGTAAATTTTGAGTCTTTTGACTCTGAAAGCACACATTCTTTCCTGCAAGAACAGGTAACGATCAACTTCAGGTAACCGTAACATCCAGGGTTTTCATTAAGAATTCTAATAGCAGGAGAAAGGTGTAACGTTGCAGGAGAATATTTTTAAAGAGGCTCCACATCTGAGTAAAAAATAGTCATCGGCTATTAATTTGACCGTTAGCCAGAAAATTCTTTGTAGCAAACGGAGAATTCTCCGATCTCCGATGCCTAATGAACACCCTGAACATCTAACACTTTATAATACCTTTAATATTATTAAAAAGCGAACTCTTTTGGGTTCCACTTTTAGGTTAGATAATGATCAGGAAAATGGCAAGGAATCAGACTGGCTGCAAACATGCTTTTTTCAGCAACTGGAAATTTCCAGGGCAAAGGGTAAGTAATAACATGGCCTTACCTTTCACTTTTTAGACCTTTCAGTGAAATATGTCCATGGTTTATTGCATTCATTACGTCTTGTTGCATAACTGTTTTCAAAGCATCTCTTTTAATGCAGAACAAGAATGCAAAATGTTAACAATGAACCCACTGGTGTAATAAATAGTCAAGTACTGCTATAAATGCATCTGCTTTTTCTGTCAAACATTGTCAAATTATGGATTTTTTTGTGTACCATTTATGGTATGGCTTGGTTATGTGATAAACTTGAAAAAGAGAACACATGCCAAGAATAATAGCATGTAAATAAACAATTCTAACGAAAATAGCTAAAATAGCTTTAAGCAACTGTGCTGGTAGCTTACCAGAATACCGCTCCATGAGAACTGGTCGTGATGTCGTCGGTGCAAGGATGAACACCTCTGTTTGAGGGTTACTCGAGCCAAATTTATCTGGGACTGCGAATTTAAGATAATTATGTGATAAATATAGGCAATAACGTATGTAACATAATTAATAATATTATGACTGAAATTAATGTGAATAACTGACGTGCAGGCAAGGATTATCATAGTATAGTTGAAACAAATAGAAAGATGCTTTTTAGGATTTGAACTAGTGCTAAGTTTTGTCTTTACTCGACACCACTTCTTCTCTCCATTTGTTGTGGTTATATGTACCTTTATTTTAATATTTACCTTGTCTGGCACTTTTTGTCCCCCATTTGGCAGTCCAAAAATATATGTTGGGGGTATTCCCCAAAAAGCTGAGCATTCTACGAAATGATGAAATTAAAACACAATATCAATAAATTAAAAACTAAACAAACTAATAAAATGTATTGGCCAAGCGCCCACCACATGACCTGCAAATAACTGTTTTTAATTAATGGTCTGCTCAGGCACAATGTTGTCCAACTTTGTTGGCTGCAAATAATATTCTGCTCATGCGTAAATGAACCACGCTTTTCTCCTTCTTGGGATCGCTCTTGAGTGAAAAATGGCAGATCGCTTCGCTTCCGAAGATATTCATTCAAGAACAAACTCGGCTATCACAAAATATCGTAATTCGTCAGTGTCTCGCAGACAAATCACGATATTTTCCCTAACCTCGTCCAATAATTGTAAAATATTATTTCAACGAAATTCAAATCTGAAACCAAAGTACAAACTTTTTAGCTAAAATGAACACCACATTCTTTTATAACAGGGAGTATTTCTGGGCAAGGATATAGGAAGATATGAGTAACAATTTTCCTCACTTTTTCAGAGAATTGATTTTCCATTGAGGAGTAGGGAGAAACTTCTTGTGTGTGCAGTAAAAAAAAATTCCGTTATTTTTAGTTTAGAAATGTGTTCCCTTGTTACCAAAGTTAGAATTCTTATAATACATACCTGCGCACAGGGTCAAGGTCATCTCCTTCTTTGATAACCACACATACTATTACGTGTTCATCAGCCCTCCCTTGGTGGCACATCTACATGTAAAAGAAATTAAAGAACGTTGTTATCTGTTCATATTGCATTGCTCTATAATTTAATCTGCAGTGGATAACTAGACCCATTCTGCTACTTTTGAAACTGTTGCTACGGAGAAGTCTTCAAGTTATAAATTATGGACACAACTGCATTGACAAAATGTGGAAGGTGGCCCTAAATTGACCACTTGCTTCCGACTGTTTTGCCATGATTCGTACACAATTTTATAATTATTGGCCATCATGCTATCAAATGGTCAAATGGATAAAGATAATTGTAAGCTCAAGGCAAATAGAGACGTCTTGGGTAGACCATAGATTGGAAGCAAACCTCATCAAACAGCAGATTTAAAAACACTGGCATCGGTTTGTAAATATTTCCATCCAGGAGCTTCCTCTCACAGTCGATAACCTCCTGGAACCTGTCCATTTTACCAAGTGGCACTATTTACGTAGATACAATAATATTATATCACTTTTAGAAAGAAGATTGGGAAGTGTGTTAACCCTTTAAGAACCAATATCCACATACCAAAATTGTCCAAACTGATCTCTCTTATTTCCTTAAGAAATAAGAACTGGACTAATAAAAAATGGACTAAGAAAAAAGAGAGGCTGCTCGTAGTCTATAATTTCCTCCTCAAGCAGAACTTAACATGGCTCATGTTTTTCTCTTGAACGAGCACCCCTTGCCTTTTTCACCTTAATGCTCCCATAACAGCTACTGATTGGTCACTTATAAAGACAATAATATTCACTGAACAAAAAAAAGGATTTGATCCATAATTAAATTGCATTACACATTGACCAGCAAGGACATACCTTTTCCTTTTCTGGAATCTAGAGTCCCCAATGGATTAAGATCTTCCACAATATCCCCCACTAAAAATCAAATGACATTAAAAAAAAAAATCAGAGATCAATAAGTTCTCAATGAAACAAAACAAAACAAGGGATTTCCAGTATGGATTGTGTGTCATACCTGTTTCAGGGGGCTCTCTGGAAGCTGACAGGTGATCATCTATTCATTGAAAAAGAAAAAATTGAATAATATTAATATGGATACCAGTAATTACTTTTTTTTTGGATGCCTGTACAGACATGAGGGTAATCGGTACCAAACGTTTGGTATATGGCCCCTGAACAACATATTATTATAACAATTATCATAATATGTTGTTCAGGGAAAAAATATACAGTATATAATTATAGTGTCTATTCCTAAACATAATTTGTCAAATACATGTATATATTTTAAAAGGACTGGCAAAAATGCATTACACCCAAAGCTTTTAGTACTGCTGGGTATTGCCCACCTGCACACTGGGAAATTATTGATTTAAAGGGACTCTGAAGAGTGCATTCCAGTGAAATTGGAGCGACCATTTAGATGAATTCACGATGATTTCCATGATGTCATAGTCCTGGCGCAAGTACTGGTGTTGCAAACAGTGAGCTGTTATATCAGACTGGAATATCAGAATGGAATACATAATTGTATGTAATACCTCGACGATCAACAGGATCAATCTCTACAACTTCAGAGGGACCGAGGGTCGGAGTGACCTCTATAATCTCATCAAAGGGACTGTGAAGCAAATCGTCATCTGTAGAAATCAACAGACATGTCATAAAAGATAATGCGACCACAAGCAAAATAATTATACTCCAAACAGATTGACCATCATAGATGATCTCATTGATGACCCCTCTCAACTGAATTCCTCTACTCCAATTTAAAACTAACCCCACCCCCGATGATGTTAAGTTTGTATTAGGTTGCTCCTCTCTAATAAAAATCCTCTGTTTAATTCAAGCATTAATTGCACCCCATTTACATGTATATGACATTTACGTTAAAAACCTAGGAAATAGAAAATGGACAAAAAATCCTTCAATTTCTGTTCTTTCTTGAATGATTAATAAGTCGCCCCATGTAAGGTAATCCGGAATCCGGAATCCAGGTAATTTTGGTCTGTGGAATCCGGAATCCACGGCTTTGGAATCCGGAATCCAGCTAATGGAATCCGGAATCCAAGCATTGTAATCCAGAATCCAGGTTGCTGGAATCCACTCTGTGGTGATGGTTCCAGGGCCTCTTCTTTTCCTTTAGCGACTGTTGCGTGAAAATCTCATGTCGCAAGATCGCGCAACAGGCATGTTCGCGCGTGTTTCCCTCGCAGGAACATCCCTTGTCATTGTGACATATCGGGTATCAATTTGAAACAATGGTCACATTATAATGACGTGACAGAATCCCAGGGAGTGATTCATATTACTGTATATTATCGCTCTTTATAAGACACCCTTTCGACCGGGCCTTTCGACCTTTTTCCCCGTTGCGCTTTTGGAGTCGGAGGTTTAGATTCTTTTCCTGTTTGGGCGCAATTGGAACTAATTTTTGGATTTCGGGTAACGTCAAAAGAATAATAATATAAAGTATCCTTATTCTTGGCCGTAGTATCAGTAGTCGCTGTGGTTGCAGTTACTGGCTTCTTTAATTTCAGGCACATGTCATCAGTGTCACTCAAAGAATGACATGCTGCACGTGGTGTCGACGTGGTGTCTTTCATTCAGTCCAGATTCAATCAGTCGAAATCAGACATCTCGAGAGATCACTTTGAATTTTTTTTTTCAATCGATCGTTATCAATCTTTGTCAGCATGGGGAAGCACAAGAAAAAGCATGAGTCGGAAAGGTACGTACGTCTATAAATTCGCTGACTGCGATCCCAAGCAAAAGAGCTTTATGAATTCCATGCTAGCAGTCAGGGCGAAGTACCCCTACCAAGTCCCTATTCCTGACTGCCCACACAACATCAAGTCAGTACGTTCTGCAGAGTGTTGGCATTGGATTGACATTGATGGATACCTAGTGAATGTAAGGCTGCTTTTGGTGCTACGTAGAGAATACGAAGACATCAAGAAATCAGTTTCATTGAAAGCAGTTCGAAACAAAGATCGGATGGATGTAGAAACAGCAGTGGAGATTCACCGGAAAGCGATTCAAGATTCCATTCCAGATGAAAGAGTGAGCACAACATTAGTTCCAGAACTGGAATTCAAGCACTGGAAAAAGAACGGGGCCTCTCTTTTTAAGCTACCCGGTAGGATTGGCATTCTCCCAAAGCATAGCAGGCTGTTTATTACCGATAGACGTCTCCATGCAGTCTTCATGGTTGACATGCACTGTCCAGCAAATGTCACATTAATCGCTGGTGGTGGTGAGCCCAGGCACACTAATGGATATGGCAACAAGGCCAGATTTAGAAACCCAGCTGGTATTGCGGTGAAAGAGAGCGGGAAGCTGTACATTTGTGACCAAGGAAACGGAAGAGTTAGAGTAGTCAATTTGCGAACGCTTTTCTGTCACGCTTCCCAGATTGTACAAGGGAGCGCCGAAGAAAGCCAAAGTGAGGAAGAAGATTGCGCCGGTAGACGTATCCGTAAAGTCCATGTACAAGATCTTTCCCTTATTTCTGAAGGTAATGTACCGGATCTGGTGTCACCATTTGCCATATGTGCGTCTGCAAAGGGTAGCGTTGAACTGTTTGTGTCAGACGTTGGTCTTGGCAAGATTTTTTCAATTTCTCGGGCGTTGTAGACGATGAGGAAACTAACTGCGTCGGCCAGTTAAATGAATTGTTTTGTTTTGATCGATCCATTTTATTAGCTTCATTAGCCTTAACACGTGACGAGCAATACTTGTTAGTTGGAGACGGGAATGGTTCATGTATTCATCTTTGTCAAGTGAGAGGACGATTGAAACTGAGAACAATTTCGAATATTCCAGGCCTCATGGGTATTGCAGTGACAGATGGTGGAACCGTGTTCTTGTCCTCCAGCAAAGAACACGCACTGTTCAGTTTGAAGGAAGAAGAGATGCTTGGTGGTAAAGAAACCCTAACAAAAGTGTGTGGAGAAACTGCAGGCCATCGTGATGGTGTCCATAGTCGATGGAACAAGCCTACTGCTTTATGCGTATATCGAAACATTGTTTTCGTATGCGATACCGGTAACGTAGCAATAAGAATGTTGACGTCAGCAAAGGGACTGATCCCCCTGCAAAGTAAGATGGCCCAATATGCAAACGTGTTCCGACTCGACAAGAAAGCCAAAGAAGAAGACCTACCACGTACATTTGAAGATCATGTGAAATCTGTCGAGGAGTTGGTTGCATTTCTCTCTAACCACGAACAGGAAGCCCTGGAGAGGACGGGCAAGCGAAATACCAACGGTCCCGACATGACCATACCTCGATGCACCCGACAGTCCTTCCTCATAGTGCTAGAATCGCTGACCAGCCTTACCAACACGCTAACGGAGATTGGGCATAGTCACCTTTTGGACAGGATCTGTTTCGAAAGTATGACAACTTTGGGCGTGGAATGCTATTTCAAAGGAATGCGAGCAGACCACGACATGCCTACAGTGGCTAACTACGCTTACAGAAGAGCGCGCTGCGTGGAAGACGATATGCTGCGCATTTACCAGAAGAATTTCTCATATTTCACAGGGCCCAATTCATATTATCCGGAGAAAATTATCAAAGGTGAGCCCCCAAACATCAAGACGCGACCAAACAAGCTGTCAGCAATCACTGAAGGAACAGGTAGCAAAGAAGAAGACACAAGGCGAGAAACTGTGATGCGAGAATTTGCTAAGGAGTATGGAAGAGGCGTAAGACAGGAAAATGTCCGCTCAAAAACGAAAGAGCTAACTGGCATACCATCACAACCTCATTAGAGGAAAGCGAAGACGTAACAACAGCCTGCCAAGTTGTGGATGCTAATGTGGCATTGCGGAGTACGGCTGTACGGGTGCAAACCATTTACCAGAAAGACGACATATTGGCAGTAAGACACAACCGTAGAAGAGAGATCTCACCCTTCTGGCTAGCAGTTCTTCTGGAGGATGTACAAATAGAAGTGAATGGTGGAAATTTTGTGCAGCAAAGAGTATCCCTAAAGTGGCTAAACCAAACAAGTGATTCACTAACATACACCTCCGGTGATGTCTGTAATGGGAATTCCCCCAAGTGCATTCTAACCCGAGTACTCGACTTTTCTTCCGATGGATCAGACATCATTTTAACAACAGAGGAGGATAACAGGCTCTGTCGAATTGCTAATGGGGATTACGGTGACGATGATGACAATGAGAATGAAACTGCACCACCAACTGCAGAGGATGAGGGAGAAGTATCCCTCCCGATAAGACTGCCGGGAGTTAGTTTATCAGGACGGAGAACGACACGGTTTATTCTAAGATAAACGTTTCCGTTGCCTGCGTAGCTTGTAGTATAGTAATTGGACTATCTTCACACTATTTGTTGGTAAGCTGTAACTGAAGTTTTACATTTCTGTGTGGCAATTAAACAATTGGGAGACGAATTATGTTTGAACCTGAAAAGCACTGATTTTGGCAATGTGTACCTCTTTTGTTATTGTTGACGCCGTTGTTATTATTAAAATAAGAATAGCCCTTCCTCGTTAGTATTTCTTCAACGATGTGGACTCAGTGGACTTCAGAAACCGCTCCTATATTCATAATCCTCTCGGTTAAGGCCAAGAATTTATTTTATACTTATATTTTATATAAGACACTGTACACTTCGGGTAAAAAAAGAACAAGCTTTTTTGGTGAAAACAAAGTACAAAGGAAACGTTGAAAACCAGAAAATAGAATTTTGAAATCTGGAATCCAGCCACTTATGGAATCCGGAATCCACGGATGTGGAATCCGGAATCCACAGGCATGGAATCCGGAATCCACAGCGTGGAATCCGGAATCCAAGACTCTCTTGGATTACCTTACATGGGGCGAAATAAGGCTTGGCATATTCAATCTTGTTCAATGTTAAGTCCAATAATATTATTGCATAGAAATAATAAAAATAATTATTATTTTAGTATTCTTCCAGTTGATGTAGTTTGTGTGTGCCATACACCCTATTTACTTATTTAACGGACGTGAGTATTTAGTTCGTTATTAACTAGTACTGTAATGTATTACATTAATCCTCATAGACTGTTTTCCTATCCATGCATAGACCTTGTCTATAAGTGTGCTCCATGGGTGGCTCCTCGTAAAAGATTGTATTGGAATTTGAGGCCAGGCCAATCGAGGAATGGAACACATTTTATTTTTTATCCTACTGATGAACAGCAGTGACTTTTAGATACACAAGTATTTCGAGCAACACGCAACGCTGGGATAGAGAGGGGCCAGAACTGGACAATCTGTACCCTTTCGGTGTGCAAAGAAAGTTGCGTCTGATAGCCCGGGGCTAGTGGATTTTGCAATCGGGCTATATTGCTAGTGAATTCTGTTCTTAACTTGCCCAAAGGGCAAGTGAATTTTTTTTGGGAAATTCAAATTACAGAAGAACTATAACAAATGCTACTTTTGAAAACATTTTTGGGCTAGTTAAAAAGACTCTTGGGCTAGTACATACTAGCAGCAACTTGCCCCAATGGTAAGCCGTAAAACTGACTTTCTTTGCACCCTTCCTTTGAATATGATTCTTTCTCGACATCTCCCCACAGGGGTGTTCCCGTAACAGGTTACAAATAAAAGTTTTAAACAAACTGTGAATGGTAAGAAATATGGAAATTATATACATATAAGGGAATAAGCTGATAAATAAGTTGTGCTCACCATCATTTTCATTATTGATACCAGCTAAGGTGGCTAGGTACCTTCTTGTTGATGCTACAGTGAAAAAATAAGAGGGAATTTCTTTTTTTTTTTTTCACATAATTATTACTGTTTTATTAGTATTCACTCTCACTACTTAATTATTCACTCTTGTCGCATGAGTACTTAGTGATCAATGCTTGGAATGATCAAACCAAGGTTTCACAATAAAGGAGTTTCTCTACATTTGAAAACAATGTATTCTCTGTAGTAATCATCCTCTACAAATTAATGTAACAGTAATATTATAATATAGATGTCTGTTGCATTTATTCTAACCACGTATTTCATTTCTTTTCATTTCCCCTTCTCATTTTGTTGTTGTGTTGTTATCAATTCTATGTGTAAATGTTTTGTATACTTATTGTATTGCAATAAAGCTTTTGCTTGAATTGGGTAATAAAGCCTTTGTTAAAATTAAATTAACCAACTTACGTCCATCTCTAGGAGCTGTATTGCCAGCTGCAATTGGACCTATAGTCGGGCTTGATGATGCTTTAATATGTAAGATAAAGTAAAGATGCTCTTTAGTAAAAATGTATATTAATTTACATGTATTAATCATTAAAACAATAAAAGATAGAAGATTGATGCACTTTTTCTTATATGTAGGTGTGGAGGTTGCAGAAGATGTTGCCAGTAAGCTTGAATGAGAAGAAACAGTGGTGGAAGTAGCAGGAGATGTTGCCAGTAAGCTTGAATGGGAAGATTGGCCTGTCGAGGTGGAAGCAGCGGTTGAGGGAGCAGAGAAGGTTGCTGATGTACTTGGTTGGGATGGAGATCCAGGTGAGTTTTGAAAACGGGTGGTCAGATTTAGGAATAAATGACCTCTACAACAAAAGGAATGAACAAACCCCAAATTAACCCAGAAAGTGACTGTCGAAAAATAATCAAAATACTCAGACTAGAGGCATACATTAAGACTTCAGCTGAGACGTGTGCCTTCAACTACGCCATACAGTGTAGTAGCCTGGGAATGCAGACATTTCCAGTTGTTGGTTCTCTAGCTTCATCCAAAAAGTAAATTACATGTATACATCCTGACATGTAAACTAATGATGTCTGGGGCAATAGGCTTTTCATTATGTCGCTAACCAAAATAAGACATTAGCATAAAAATTAGCCACTATACAGCTAAAGGAATAAACAAAACCCAAATAAACCCAGAAAATGACTGTCCAAAAATAATCAAAATACTCAGAGACATACAGTGGAACCTCTATTCAAGGGAAACATCCATACATCCATATTCATGTACAATTTGTCATCTTTTTAAACACTTCAATTCAGGGAAAGAGACATTTTTCCAGGTCCCGAATCCTGGCTTTTACCTCTGTTCAGGGGACAACTAAGCAGTCGAAAAGTGTTAATAAGTTTAAGTGTACACAGACTCACAAAGAGTTTCACAATATTAACATAAACTGTCTCACAAGGTGGCTGGATACAGTTTTTCAGGTCCAATACCTCAAAAGTTTAAGCATAAACTATACGGCCTTAAAGAAAGATCTTCAAAAATTACCACTACAGTTGTGTAAGATGAAGATGAATTGAAAAGTTGCTATGATCAGGGTTACAACGACACCGGAGTTGTTATAGGAACAAATTGACGCCATTACCTATTTTACTTGCAGCATTATTTTTCTTCACTGGGAATTACTGTTCTTTGAAGATCATTTACAGGTGCTCTTTTCCCCAATAGTCACCTCTATGTTTGTGAAGTTTAATCGAAATCTGTAAGAGCATTATCAAGCTAATGTGTACAATGGACAATCTTGATATGCAGCTGTCATCGGTAGAATACGAAGCGCTTTTGACGTCACACTCTTACAGATTCTGCTTAAACTTTATAAATATCAAGGCAGCTATTGGAGGAAAAAGCTCCAACCTGTAAACGATCCTAAAATTCTATGAATTCAATGCTCAATATCTCAGAGAACCCAGCGTAGATAATGATAAAGTTCCTTGAGTAACATCTCTGTCACCTTATGATGGTGCTTAAATATCATGTTTAGGATTTCCCTTTTACGTTGACCACTATAAAGGAAAATATACGATATTAATATCAAAAATCATGTTCTTACTTCCAGCTGAAAAGGAGATGGTGGCAGCTGTGGTAGTAGTTAGGACAGAGCAGGAATTTGTTGTTGTTGTTGTTCTTCTGTTGGAGGATGTTTCTACAGAAAACAACAAGAGATAAAGATTTTTGAAAAGAAAATTTCAATCCTACTGAAAATGCCATACTAATCTATGTCAAACCTAAAGAGTAATATCATCTTTAAGTGATCTATCTGAGAATTTTCCACTGTGAACCTTTTGCAAAAGAGTTTTTCATTTGAACACAAATTCATTTTTTGGAATTTGTTTTAAACTCTCTTAGTATCCTCTTGGAAACCACTGGGAAACAAAGGAATTGAGACAAGATATTGAGGTATTATGAAAATTAGTGAATAGATGACTAACAGTATAAGTCAACAAGTGTAGAGTTCTATAATAGTATTTCTTCTATTTTGCAAACTGAAAAAGCTGTTAAAAGGTGAGCATTGGACGTAAGATAGAAGCACTGCAATTAGATGCAACAACACTAGACAGGTGACCCTGAGAGCATGCATAATATCCTGTTTTTCAATTCCTTTCTTTACATAGCTCATGATGTCACATGTAAGCCTGACAATTTTGATCAGTGGAATGGGTACACCAAATAAATTTAGACTTTAAAATTTCTTTCTGTGTTCTTTCGGTCAACATTATAATGTTTTTCGTTTTACACAAGAATAAAATTACACTGTATTAAATTTACAATGTTCATGTTTATGTGTTTTTATTTCTTCTTCTTATTATTATTATTATTCTTTCTCTTTGGAATTACACAACCAATTACCTGCCAACATGCAAAAAAATAACAAACAATCAAAAAACAAAAGTGGTGTCCAATAGCCTGGGGATTGGATTATAGGTTCAGTTTTTAACCAATAATGTTGTTTTTAATTTGCTTCCCTTGCACAAACAGGAACACAAGCAATGTTCGAAAGGGATGTCACTAAAACGGGGAACGGGTAGTAAGGAACGAGCACGGGAACGGGGATATGGAAGATAGGAACAAAACCTAACTTGAACCCAGCCCTAACAGTAACTTCATTTACAGTTTTCTGTTTCGTTCCCATTTTTCATTTTTTCCCGCTTGTCGTTCCCGGTCACCCGTTTTATTAACAAAAAAAAATTCAGGCTTCTGAATGTCGGGACATTTATTTTCTGATTTATCGATCCGGTTCTTATTACTTCACTTTTCCTTGTATTGGACAGGCTGGCGAAAATATAGAGAGAAAGGTGCAAAAGATAAAGAGTTTCAGATGGACTCTCAAGCTCGCTAACCTCACAGAGGGAAAAGATCCAGCAAGCCCGTTCTTCTGCTTTGCACGGTGCACGTTTCGATGCATCTGGCGGAGAACATTCACCCCCCAAAAAATGGAACTGGAACAAGTGATTTCCTCCAAACCGCTCACTGTCCGAGCAAGGTCGGTGCATTTTATGGAGATACCATGAGTTAACATGATCTAAAAGAGGAGTGACCAATTCTTGCCCCCAATCTATCTAATGCCTCAAAAATTTTCAGCCTAATGGAAAGCTGTACATTTCCATTCAAACTATCTACCCCGTAGAATAGAAGTTTAACGATCAATACTTTTTCTATCAACTTGCATGTCGCTAATAAGCACCTTGCCTACCGGGGTAATTGAGCACCTAAACCTCCAGTTTTCAATTTATGGTTATGAAGTAATCTGTAAATGTACACTTGATATGCCAATAATGGTTATTTATTTATTTTTCTTTTTTATCTTTCTTTTTATGAATATTACGATTAATTCCCATAGAAATCCTTATTTCGAGGAGGCTTTTGTGGCTGTGGGTACCCTGTGATATGACTGACACCGAAACACCTTGTTCCCAGGCTTCTAAGAAAGTAAAAGAAAACATGGCGATGGTATGGCTCGTTTCTCTTTTTCTCATCGGGAACCCGAGCTATTGTTTTCTGAAGGAATCATACTAAGTAAGGAAAAGACATTCCTAGTTTTGAGAAAAAAAGAAGAAGCCGCAGTATTTCAGGAAATGAGTAAAAATCTTCGCATCGACTTATCGATTGGTAAGAGCGCCTGGTACATTTTGGGCTGTAGAAAGCAGCTCAATTGAACGATTTAAAGCCTATTGTTAAGACGTTTTATCTTAATGTTTTGCAACATGAAGGGGTAATGGGGTTGTTTACGGACTGGTAAGACAGGTGTAGATTACTTAACGTCATGTCTTGGCGAGCTGCTGCTAGCACTTTTCTTTAGCTGTACAGGTCAAATTGTCCTGAATTGTGTCTAGATAATCGGCGTATCCAAGTCACAGGAATGTTAAGCTGATTTGATGTTCCAAGGAATGTAAACTTGAAATGTATCAGTTAACATAAACTTTTTATTCATTAAATGACAAGGAATTGAAAGGTTAGAATTTCAATAACAGGAACGTAACCATTATATATTATTCCAAACTTTGGCATGCTGGGGAGGGGGGGGGGGGTAATCCCATAAATTTCGAATAGGTGTGTGCCGCCCAGGGTCTTAACCCTGACACTATTAAATATGAGACGAACATAGATTGATAACCTATTTAAGGCTCAATTCCGAAAATGACACCCTTGTCAAGGAGAAAATTAACAACTAAAAAGTAACAATGGGTAAAAATGTAACCCGATTTGAGCATAAACCATTCCCTACCAGGCGGCACACAACCTATGTATGGGAGTACCTCCCAGACTAGGTGCAAGCTTATTGGAATCCTTTGAACACAAATTGTTTGTTTACATTCACTTTGTCCAGAAGGGGGAAAAGCTCATAAAGGTAAATCCATCGTCCTCTCTCCTTGTGTTTAAAACATTAAAACTGCACATATCATTGTCATGAAATATGTTTGTTAAGTGGTAACACAACGTTAATGTCCTTTCGGTCTTAGATAATGGTGATGTTCAAAGACTGCTTTAAAAAATTCTTGTGGACATCAAGCATCCTTTGGCGATCTTCGGAATTGATGCTTACATGAAGCGATGCTTGGAAATGGACATTTTTTGCCCGGAGACAAACTGGATTTAGGTGGTAGTGGGTGGCCTCCGGTTTCTTCGTAATTTTTGTTGTTCCTGTTGACTTGTCATACCAAGAACGATACTCTTTAGTTGACACTACCACGTCAAATGGAGGAGGGGGCACACTCGAATCAGAAGGTCGAAGTTTTCCTCCGCAACCATAGCATACTCTAGCCGTCGTCTTGTCTAGCCATTTAAGGTGGTATCGCTGCTCATTTTCGACACTTGCAGTCTCCACGTACGGACGCCTATCTGCGTAGCTGTCATCATTTCTTGATGATGCGATGGCCCCGGTTCGACGAATGCGAGACTTTTGGCCAGGCTTTTTCCCCGCATTCTTGGGTGCGGACGTAGACGCTGCTGCAGTGATGTTTGGACCATCGCGAGAATGACACCAGGAAAGGTACTCGTGTAGTTTGGCAACGTAATCCGCAACAGCAAGTGAATGAGAACAAAGAGAGGCAGTTTTAAAACCTTTACACTGACAAATGCAGACTCCGTTTTTCTTTACCGCCACAAAATAAGGAGTTGCCCCGGTATCACTTGCAACAAGAAAACCTTTATGATCTCCCGGAGCTTCCACGATGTTAGTGCTGCTAAGAAGCAAGCACGCAGCTTTGTTGTATGATGGTAAGAAAACTGAGGATAAGCCAGTTTCACAAAAAGGAATGGAGAGTGAATGTGCTGTTGAAGTCTCCTCACGCACTTCCCTCGTTTCTTGAAGGGGAGTTTCCCCACCTTCAGGGTCTTGTTGACGTCCTTCCCCACTTTCTTCATGTCCCCGTTCATTTTGCTGGCTGTAAATGCCTCCTCTTGGCACCGTGGTTACGACTGGAAGGGCTTCATGGAACTCCCTTAAATGCTTTTGCCTTTTCTCTTCCGACCAATCATATGTCCAAGAGTGTTCATCAACCTTAAAATGTTCGAACCCTGGAGCTATTTCAAAGGGTCCGTTACCAATTATGGCATCTTCCACATAACAGAGGTTGGCGTTCTTTTCCTTTCGAATGTTTTCAACAACTGTTGGCATTTCGGTGGCCTTGTAGTTTTGCCTTGCCTTAATATTGCGATGCATTGATTCGGGGTCATTATTGTAGTAGAAATCGTATCCTAAACCCATATCTCGCCTAACTGGATAGAGAAGCATCTCTTTCATGTCTTTGGCTTGGTAACGCACAAACCATGAATGGAATTCTGGTCTACTGGTTTGTCTGGCGGCCTTTTCACGCTCGTTCCATACTTGCTCCAATTCTGCCAGGTCTTTTTCAAAGTCAGCCTCGGTGGCTCGGTCAATCAAACCCCTCTCTCGCGTCACTTCGGAGCCAAAGATATCAGCAACAATTTCCTTCCTCTCATTACCATTCACACCAAGATCTGTAAGCTTCCGCTGAATATCATCCTCAAAGTGCTTTTTACAAGCCAGGAAATTGGCACAAGGAAAATGGGGCGTCAGTCCGTTCTTAATCGCTTTGTCTCTCACAACCGACACCTAAAATTCGCGTTAGTGATGGCTTAAGTCTTGTCATGGAGCTTGCGAGATAACTGAAGGCTTCCTGATCTCGATGCTTGTGAATAAGTGTAGGCCCAAGTAACACTGGGTGCTTGCCTGTTCTCTTCGACAAGAGCAGCTGATGCCGGTATGTGGTTGGTGTTACGTAGAACTCCCCACAGTTGTAAGTAGTGTCGACGCTCAATATTCCGGGCTTGCATGGATTCGTACAAAATCGTTCCAAGTCTAGTAGCTGACGGTCATCGGAAATAAACGCAAGTGGCTGAGGCGCTCCTTGGACAAATCGGAGAAATCTATTCGGATGTGTGCTGTCGTCGATGCATTTCAGAATCACGGAATAAAGTTCGTCTTTTTGACCGGGTCTTGCAGTGTAGGTACTGCTTTGGTGGTGAATGGACCGTTCCTTAATTTTTTGAACCTGATTGACCGAACGCGGTCTAGCAGAAACTTTACAAGCTGAAAGGACACCGGCCTCCTGTCGAGTTTCCACGTAGACATCTCGTGAGCTTTTACCAGACTTCAACTTCTCCTTGATCGCTTTCAGTGTAGATGGCTGCATGCGGGCTTTCTTGCATGGGGACACTTCGTGCTCTGATTCTTCAAATCGATAACACAAGAGGATGTACTGGTATGGGGTACCATCTGATTTACAAAGACTGTAGATCTTACGCTTAAAGTCTTTATACTTAGCATGCACAAAGTAGGTACGTTGAAGAACATATCTTTTATTCCTCAAGGTGATGTTTGACATTTTCGTGCCATTATTTCTCCAAGAGAAGTCGTCAGACTTGAGGTCTTCACTTGCAGGTATTTCTCGATCAATAAGAAACATAGCGTTCTTTTGTTAAACTGCTGGTCTGTCTTTACAAATTGCAAAACTGGGAGGATTTAACAGATACCGCGCAAGCTCCTCAGAGGTAAAGTTGTCTTGAATTGCAAGATACGATAAGCTTGTTTGCCCTCTAAAATAATTGACGTCCTCTCTCTTGACATCTTGCAATGAGAATGACATCCCCTCTGACTCGGAAGAGCTTTAGGAATGAAAATAGGCATCTTCAATAGCCTGTACATTCATAACTATGAAACAGTAAAACAATTCGATCGTAAAAATTGCTTTGACTCTCGTTCTATATATCTTCCTATATGAATTCCTATACCTAGCAGCACTTCAATAACGTTGTAATCAAAAAATGGAAAAAAGGAAGGACTCAATAAAATTGTAATTAAGCATGTAATTTACATTGATTTGTAGATCGCAAAGAAATTATGGACTTAAAAGAATCATTACATTTTGGGAACGTTCTACGCAATATCATCAGTGTATTAGTTTTCAACAGAAGAAATTTAGGAGGCATGAACATATTTATCACATGAATGTGCCGTGACAATGGCTGAGATGTACTTATTGATTACTTTTTTCCCTTTTTTCGTTTCCATTTTCCTATTTCAACATTAATGCAGTAAGGTGTATTACAGCCAACCTTCTTAAAACGGTACTGTAAGACTGAGACCTCTTTAAGAGGACATCAGGGATGACTATTTCTTGTCAGATTTCGACTGACGGCCGGCAATCAAGTTCTCTATAAGGGATACAGATACAGCTTGCCCGGAGGGTGTCTGGCATCGAGTGAGTTCTCAGTAAAAAAAACCAACACAACTGGGCCGATGTTGATGTCCTAAATAAGGCACCTATAACCCCCAGCCCCCCAGAGACAGACACACACACACAAACATCTAAAATATTAAAGCAAAAAACATAAGATGACACGCACCCGTCTTCACTGGAGCTAGGACTTGATACTTAAATGAATTTACTTTGGTTGAGTTAAAGGACAGACTTACTGTCACCGCAGTGTTAAGAAAACAGCATTAAACCTTCAGAAAGCTGATAATTATGAGAGACAGGTGATCTCTTACCTTTCCTGGGAGCTCTCATCCTTGTAACTTGTAATTTTACAATCTGAATCACTAACGAAAAAGAGCAAGATACAGAGCTCAGACAGATGACTTAACCACACCCCTGACCCTAATACTAGGGTTCACCATTAAGGTCTACAAATAAGCAAGCCACGGTTTTGGAACAAGAAAACATTGGCACTGTCTTTAACTTTGATCTTTCCCAAATAGGCTTCCCCTCTCCCCATTCCTTCTGGATATAATGCGACCCAATTCAGTATAAGGTGAATAAATTCCCAGGTTATCACACAGATATGCACACAAATACCCGCCCCCATTTATACCCTTAAATCATAAAGGTACAAGGTACCTGCCCCTATCATGAAGCCTGCCTGACACATATTCTCAATGACAGGTTCATATTTCGAGTGAACATCACTCTCTAACAATTCAGGACCCACACCCACACTCCCACTCTTTCATATACATGAAGACAGAAAAATTTTGGGCGGGGCCCTTACACTGATTACCCCCTCCCCCCCGGAAATCCTTAACTTGTTACGACGTAAAGCCTCCAGTTAACAAGAAATTCGAGTCAAGAACTGGCCAACCGCTCACGCAGTTGCAAAGATTTGATTTACCCGTTTGATTTACCGAACAAGCACAAAAGTATTTTCTTCCTGTAATTTTTTGTCGCTGATCAGTAACATGCTCTCCATGATATTCCAGTTATTTGTGAACAAGGTGAATGATATTTGCGCCGGCTTGATTTGCAACACATCAATTCTGGTTGAGTCTGGTATAGATCAAATTTCTGCATTCTGCGCCCACACAGAAAGCCTGTTCACAGGCCATTTAAGGTGGCTCCGGGATTAACACAAGAGCATTTAGCTGTGACAAATTTTCCGTCATAACTTTTTCGATTTTGACGCGATGGCTGCGAAACTTTGCAATTAACAACAGATATCATTCGGCAATAATACGAAATATTCCGATTTCATTGATGGTAAATATTTCTTGAGAAATTAGCGCTTAAAAGGACCCTACTGTTCAAAGAAAATCGCGTCTAGTAAAAAATTTGCTGATATTTTTTACTGAAATTTCTGGTATCGGCTTTAATTGATATAATAAATATGCCAGAGGAATTTCAGAAAAATCGTTGGAGCAGAAGTCCGTAACTAAAAGTCGGTCAAAATTCAGCTGTGAAATTGTTCTGGAATTTCAAAAATAAATTACTATCAGGAAGAAAAGAGACACCAGTTTCAGTTTTCGGGACAAGCAACTTCAGTGTGTTTCCTAATTCTGAAAACAGAAGCCGATTGCCTATCGTGCTATTCTTTAAAAGGTACTTTTCAGTTTTAGAAGCACTATAAATTGCTCCAAACTTTGCTCTGACATCGAATGAATGTTATTATCATACAACGATAACCTATTAAGAAGAAAAAGAAAGAATCGTACCTTGAATCCGTCGAAGCCATTTCTTCCGAAACTTTGCAGCCAAAGACAACTTGGCAACGAGGCTGTCGTAACTTTACGCGGGAAAATCAACCTCGTACCCAGCGCCCCAGGCCAAGGCTGATTTCCAATTTTTTTTTGACGTTGCTTTATTGATGATGACGTCACCTTTATTCTTATGTTTTCAATGTGTATTATTTTACAATTAGTGTCACGTAAATAACAGTCTGCGGTCTGCGGTCTGCGGTCTGCGGTCTGCGGTCTGCGGTCTGCGGTCTGCGGTCTGCAGTCTGCAGTCTGCAGTCTGCAGTCTGCAGTCTGCAAATGTCATACACCGGTGGGCGAGTGTGTAGGTATGTGGATGAGGGTGAATGAATGAGAGGGGGTGCTGATGGCAATTGGCTTGAGAATGTATTACGATGGGACCTGTCCAAAAATTGCGCCGGCGCCCTTCCCGCCAGACTTTTAGCCACTTCCTTCGATTTTTAATGGTATTCACTTCACTCGGTTAATTCTTCTGCCCGTAGTAATAGCCATTATTGGTTGAGACTATTAATTTTCTTTTATCTGTCATTACTACCTTGACTTTTTCACGCTCGCTATTGGTTCTTCAAGACGAAGCAAAATCTCGAGCTTCAAAGGCCGGTTTAACCTCCTCTGTCACGGACGGGTCATGAAGGATCCCTGAAGGATCTATGCCGAATCGATTCCCACATCTAGTACCTTATTCACTCGCCCTTAAGTTGATTTTCATCTGCGAAAGATTTAGCCCGTACTGCTCGAGAGTTGCGTTCAACTGAAACTGAAAAAAAAAATGATGACTCGGACTAGAACCAAAAATAACAAAAAAAGGCAGGATGAAACGTAGATCCTGAGTGTCTGGCCAGTCTACCGTTTCTAAGCTACGCTGGTATTTAAGAAGAGGTATTACATTTTTGTGCATTGGATGTTTTTAACAAATGCCTAATAGGATAGAACACACTTAAAATTAAAGTGTAATGTTACAAAGGAAAATTTGTAATATTACACTTTTTAACGAGTAAAGCGTTACACAGAATTTTCAGTGTTGTGTTACGCTTTATGTCGGGTAATTTTACGCAAACTTTAGTGTAAAAGAGCTGGTACACTTAACATGATAATATTACACTGTTAAAGGTATACTTTTACAATTTTTTCTATTGTAACATTACACGCAGGGTACGGTGTATATTTTACCCGTTTTTACAGCGTAAATGTATACCATAGTAAAGGTAATTTTACACTATTGGTGTTAGAGTATACAAATAACACAGAGTAATATTACACAATTTGTAGTGTTGTGTTACTCGTTTTTTCGGGTACTTTAACACCAACTAAAAGTGTTAAAATTGAAGTGTATTGTTAGAAAAGAAAAATTATAAAGTTACACTTTTTATGGTGTAAAACACTACACAGAAATTATGGTGTAGTGATACTCGTTATTTTGAGTATTTTTACACCACGTTTAGGCTGAAACAATAGGTATTTTTAACATTTACTTACAGAGTAAATGTATACCACAGCGGAGGTAATTATGCACTCACATGTGCACTTATACGTTTATAGAATAAAACACCCACTCTCTTTTTTTTAAAAAAAGACATCGAAGCAAGAAAATCTTCATCGCGTGAATAAGTTATCTGAGCCGCTAGTTGTACATGTAGCAGGTATATACTTCAGCTGCGGTCTAAGGTCTCATTTCAGATATATCGTACGAAATTCACGCAACTGCATTTGTATACATGTGTAAATTGCAAGGTGTTTTAGCTAAATTAATGAAATGACCTAAACTGCTAACGATGCATCACTCCATTGACAGGACTGTCATTTGTGCGGGTTTCTATCTTTCCTGAGAAATGTAACACTATGTTTCTTTCTTCTTCTTCTTTTCTTTTTTTTTTCTTCATTGTCCATTGTCTTCGTACTATCGATTTAATTCAGACCATGTTCCTTTTCCGCGTGTTCTCGAAGACGAAATTTATAGCAACACGAATTAAGTGACTGAGTCAAAAGCCGCAGCAGATCCAAAGATCACGTATAGTCAGTCACCAGGAGCTTAAGTGACAGGGCGCGAATTTTCGTGCAATCAGGATCGATGATGTTGCCGATAAAGACACTTGAATACCGTTTGTATTCGTCTTTTGTTCCAACCATCCTCCACGAAGGTTGTACTAAAATTAAGCTCCGTAAATTTGAAGATTTTAACTCCATGACTGTAAAAATACTAATAATTGGAGAGGAAGACGTCCTGCTAACTATCTTTCCCGGGTACCACCTTGCAGCTCAAACCTTGAACCTCCTCAGGCTCTGCCCTAAGCACTGATTTGTGATAGGACAGTACGCATCACTCCTAAGCAGTTAGACAGTACACACCATGGCTTGCACACTTGACCTTTCATTTTTACTTATCGTTAGAAGTCTAGCTGCTTATTCAGTGATTAAAAATGTGATTTCCTATATTTTTCAAATGCGTAATTTTTTTGCCTAATACTATAAATTGATGTAATATTACTTTTCTGTTAATGTTTTATTACCCCTATGGGAAGTGCAATTTTACACTTGACCAAGGTGTAAACCATTCACAGTTACACTGTTTGGTGTGTAAATGAACCTTCTGGTTGCATGTCAAATTACACTATTGGACAATGTGTAATAATACACACAAAAAAAAGGCTGCCGGGGCTGGCAAAGCTACTACACTATCATTTGGTGTAATATTACTGTTCTATTAGTATTTTATTACACTTATAAGAACTGCAATTTTACACTTGACCAAAGTGTAAACCACTCACATTACACTGATTGGTGTGTAAATATAACCTCTAGTTGTGTGTTAAATTACACTATCATAAAATGTGTAATAATACACAGAAAAAAAAGGCTGCCGGGGCTGGCAAAGCTACTACACTATCATTTGGTGTAATATTACTGTTCTATTAGTATTTTATTACACTTATAAGAACTGCAATTTTACACTTGACCAAAGTGTAAACCACTCACATTACACTGATTGGTGTGTAAACATAACCTCTAGTTGTGTGTTAATTTACACTATTATAAAATGTGTAATAATACACAGAAAAAAAAGGCTGCCGGGGCTGGCAAAGATTTTACACTTTTTTTTGGAGTAATGTTACACTTTAATTTTAAGTGTGAACAAGGTAGAAAATCCCAGTTCTTTAAAATTTTCACCTCGTCAAGGAAGTTTCCAACATTATGAGCTAAACCAAAGTCCGTACTGGAGCAGAACGGTTCCCATCGAGGAATTCACCAAAATCATAAGGCATTTACCCTCTAATAGGTGTCGGCGCCGTATTAAAGTAGTGGGTTTTTTAACGTTTATCGCGTCGACGACGTTTTGCATGCTAAGGAACGTTGCTAGTACCGATAATATTTTCAAGATCTCTCAATTGCCACTTTTCGGCCACAGATTTGAAGAATTAGTTATTTAAACTTCCCGTGGCGTATGCCAAAGGTGTGATAATTATAGAAAGTCAAAAGAGTTGTATTTACTTTTTGAAATTCAGAGACCGCTTTTGTATGATGCCGATCAGTTTGAGCTTGATGAACAGCATACTCGACCAGACGAGAAATTAACACTTGAGTTTAAACTCGAGCCACGAGATGAAGCATCAATTTTTGTTTGGCACATGTAAAGTGTACATCGATAGGTGAAATACAGAACCGTCCCGGGAGAACCGTAAATAACATTTTAACATTTCATGAGATGTAACGATCGCTTTAAAAGTCATTCACGCATAACAGACAATCAGTATAACAATAGATACATGACATTTCAAATTATTAGAATTCACAAGATCATCTTTTTAAAGCTAAATAAGCATAATTGGTCTAGACACGTGCACCACCGACGTTGTCCTCCTCCCGACTCTCGATTTTTAGTGAGATCTCGATATTCTATATCAGTCGTTTTTACTCAAAATGAACCTTCGTCAACTGTTGGAATTAGAAAGGGGGCCGACGGAAGATTTGATTCGATGGCTTCAAGGCAGAGCTCTATTTGCTAACCCTCTCCGTTGTCGACAGTGCAATCAAGACATGGTGCTCAGGGAAAGAGGCGATCAGCACGTCGATGGCTTTCGCTGGTGAGTTTTCGATCCTTTTCTCTTTGAAGCAATCGTGACTCTCACCTGTTTCCTTCAGTTTTCTGCATTCTCTGTTACAAAAAGAAGTGAGACTTAAGATTGTCAAAAAGTAGGATAATGCCTCACTCAGTGGGCAGATCGCTGCAACCTTCAAGTCGATGTGAAAAGTTTGCCTAGCCAACGCAACAGGCGTTATCTTTGATTTGATAAAGTCATATACTATCCAATCGAACCGAGACGAAGAGCTAGCACAGTGAAGTAGAAGGAAAAGTTAGTTGAATTATCGTTTTCCACTGCATCTGCCGATGGAAATCTCGCGAGAAAATCTTACGCCTGAAGGTAAAGGGGTGAAAATAAGTAAAGAGACTACCTCACGCCTATAGATTTCATGGATTTCAAGTCCAAAAAACACCAAGCATAAAGATCTTTGACTCGGGCAAAGCTGCTGTGGCGTACCAAACCACTGACGGCTATTTTGGCGTATTATTCCAGTTTGCAAGTTTTCATGAGTTACCGCTCTAGAACGCTCAAAAAAACTTCCATGCAACACCAAAGGTCAACTTTATTTTTCACTAAAAGTATATAAACCCACTGAAAGTTTCCTTTTCCAGTTACGGATTTCCGCCTGCTACTTGATTTCGCGAGATTTCAGAAGTTGCATGCCGCTGGTGCGAAAGGTGTTGGTACAATTCCTCGGCTATTGGTTGATTCGTAATTGTCGTAATAGGGCAATACTCCTTGTCGACATTTCTTTTAAATTATACAGCTAAGATAATTTGTTTTATATCAAAATTAAAGTAAAGCTCGTGTTCGGATTTACCATGTGACCACAGGCAATACATGACGAAAGCAGGCGCGCGCTTCGTACCTTTTTTTTCGCGAATATTTAACAATTATTCCTCGAGCCCGAATGGGCTCTGAGTCTTTAGCCCATGAGGCCGAAGGCCGAATGAGCTATTGACTCAGAGGCCATGAGGGCGAGACATATAGCCTAGTAGTAGCTTAACCAATCAGAACGCACCCTTGATAATAAACCACTAGTTGGATTTTACTAATAGCGAAAATACTGTTTCTTCCGGAAACATACAGTAGACATTTGATTTTGATAGGGTCTATCGCGCGCACCAAACCATACGTATTTTGAAGCTGATTTTAAAGTATTTAAAATGTATTTTCAGTATTTGAGCACTATTTTACTGTATTTTAATCCTATTTGACAAAGAAATTTAAATTTTTACCCCTGTTTGAAATATATCTTGAGTGTAGTTAAATTGTATTTCATGAAAACGAAAACCTCTCTCATCAATTTACAATGTATTTTGTTTAATAAATATGATTAAAATAGGGTATTTAAAATGTATTTTGGGCATAGAACCACTAACACTGTTACAAACAGAGTTCAAATAGACTGTTTGAAATCTGTTTTAACAGCTTTTATGCTGACTGTATTTAAAAACTTTTAAATAGGGTACTTTAACACTGTTTTGAGTTGTATCTAAAATGTAGTTTGAGACGCATCCACTCACAAAGTTACAAACAGAGTTCAAATAGACTATTTGAAATATGTTTTAAGAGCCTAAATGCTGACTGTATTTTAAATCCTTTTAAATAGGGTACTTTAACACTGTTTTGAGTTGTATCTAAAATGTATTTTGAGACGCATCCACTCAAAAAGTTACAAACAGAGTTCAAATAGACTATTTGAAATATGTTTTAAAACCTTAAGAACTGACCGCATTTTAAATACTTTTAAATAGGGTACTTAAACACTGTTTTGAGGGTATATTTGAATTGTAGTTTGGGCACACAACACTCTGACTATAAAAACAGATTATACATAAACTATTTTAAGTCTGCTTAAAGACATCAAATGCTGACCTTACTTTAAATACTTTAAAGTACTTATTACTTATTATTACTGAGGTGCGATATTGTAATGTACTTTGGGATACTCAGACTATAAAAGTAACAATTGCACAAAGTTAATTTTTAATCCTTCATAGTGTCACGAATTCATAAATGACTCAAAACAAGCTGTCACATATTGTAGACCGGATTCTCTTTTCAACAAAGTTCGAAGCTGAGCGGAAAATTAAATCTAAATTAAATAAAAAAAGAGAAGAAAATTAGGAATAGATTTTAGCTTTTTTTTTATATAAAAATCGAATCTTGTTTTATTTTAAATGCTTATATATTTTAGCTTACAATATCTATTAGATTGTAAATAGTTGTGTATTTTATGAGGGCCACAAGTTTATTAGCCTTTGGCTATTGGGTGCTACCCTCTTTAAATAAAGGCTTTACTTACTTACTTACTTGCTTCACGTAACTGTGACAGTGTGCCGATAAGAGATCAATCCGTTCCTCAATGTTCATTACCTGCAAGCTCTCTGCGAAAATCTCCTCGTACATTTTAGCCGTGATTCAATTAATGCAGTTACAGCATTCCATAAGTTTTTTAAAAGAAACTTCTTAAAATCTCATTTTAATGGAAATTTTTCACAAACAGCCGAGGCCGCGGGCCGAGAACCGGATGCACGCGGTCAACAGAGGTTTATCTAAAATAAGCCCTTGAAATTACATAATAAATAAATTATCCAAGCTAAGATCTCACCTCGTATATATTGCATCAAGAAACAAAGCTTAGATCTGAATAACTCCGACATATGGTTACCTTTCTCTCATAGATTATTCCGTACATGCATAGCATATTGTTTCTGAGATGTCACGCGCGACTGAAATCACGACTTCGCGCCGCGGTGATGTCACAAATGCACGTGATAAACAAACCGTCCTTTGTCCTTTGCTCATTTCAAATTATTGAACCCGCGGTTGCTGTGATTGCGGGTGCGCTTGATTTTACCGTTTGTTACGATCTTACAAAAGTACATTTCAACTCTTCGGATTGTCTGAACACATAGATGTTGCTTTTATCACGAATCAAAAATGGGTATGACTCCTCAGCGACTACTATGTACTTTGAAAGGTTCTGGTTCAGGTTCTATTCGAAGCACGCTGTCTTATGTGTTAATCCAAGAGTCTTCTCTCATGTGAGTATTATAACATGTTACTAAGACGCTTAAGTATACGCCATATGAGAAACAAATGAAGGGTAGTAAACATTTATATACTCCCGCCTGTACGGCAATTTTAGTTTTTACAGGGTTCCATGCTCATCCTCGCTGTGTTGCATGAATGATCTCAGTCACTTGATGTCACGCTCTTTCATTCTAGCGTAAATTTGATGGTATTATTCTTATGTTGTTCTTTATCAGCCAATAACTGATGTTCAGGCGTAGCCTGCAAGCTTCTGATAATACTTGAGTAAAGCCGTGAATATAATAAATAATGTAAGTTACATTTATGTAGATTATTATTTACCGGTAACGTCAGTAACGCAAATCCCTTTTGAAGCCGAAGATTGATAGCCTGTGTACAGACCCCCTCCCCTCCGATGTTTATTGAGGGGAGGGGGTCTGCACACAGGCTAAAGATTGATTTCAGCATTTCTGAAAAATTCCATAAGAATTTCCCGAGAATACGTAGGGAAATCAACGTAAAGTAATCGGCTAAGAGATAATTCTCGTGAAGTCCTGGCCTAGGACTGTGTGGAGAAATTTCGCAGAGGTAAATCTTGCTTTTTCAGGGTAATTTTCGACGGTTATGTAGTCATTTTATTTCATGAATTTAAATGGTATTTCCATCCTGTTTTTGTACTGTTTTTATGCTCTTTTGACCGATGTTTGTACTGTTTTCAGACAACTCTAAGGCTATTTTCTTACAATTTTATCCTGTTTTTGCATTTTTGCATCCTATTTTTGATGTATTTTCACAATATATGCGTGCTATTGCTTTTCTTCTTCTGTGGTATTTTAATACTATTTTCAAAGTATTTTTATCGTATTTGCAAATACGAGTATTTTACTAAATTTCGAGACCGATTAAACAGCTATTAAAATATATTTTGAAGCATAACATTTTAATAGCGTTTTAAACAGGTTAAAACACCTTTAAAATCAGTCGAAAAATATATTAAAAATATATTTTTGTACCTATTTTAAACCTGTTTTTGTCAAAATACGTTTAAAACTGCCATTAAAAATAGTTTTAAAATAGTATATGATATTAATTTGAGGAGGACTCGGAAAAAAAATCCGAGTTCCAGATGGGATTTGAACCCACGACCCTCCGTGATCTAGTCGGATGCTCTAACCACTTGAGCTACTGGAGACTCTATGGTGAGCAAGGGCCAATTTGTGGGACTCGACTGGAACCGCATCACGCGGCTACACAGCCAAGTAATGATAGGCATACAAGAAGTGAAGAACTCACTAACAGCATCGCGCTGTCACCTTAAAGCATATCCAAGATGCGGCCAACCAACCTCCAAAGTGAGTATATTAAAGATGAAACAACAACAACATGATATTAATTTGAGGAGGACTCGGAAAAAAAAATCCGAGTCCCAGATGGGATTTGAACCCACGACCCTCCGTGATCTAGAGGACTAGATCACGGAGGGTCGTGGGTTCAAATCCCATCTGGGACTTGGATTTTTTTTTCCGAGTCCTCCTCAAATTAATATCATGTTGTTGTTGTTTCATCTTTAATATAAAATAGTATAGCAAATTAAAATATGTTTTTAAAACTGTTTTTATCCTGTTTTTATTCCGATTTATAAGGTGTTTTTAAAAAAACTGTTTTAGACCTGTTTTGAGCCTTTCAAAAGCGCTGGGATTTTTTCTATATTTTAAACGAATTTTAAAATACTTTAAAAATTGTTTTTTAATAGCATTTTAAACAGGTTAAAACACCTTTAAAAGCAGTCGAAAAATACATTAAAAATACACTTTTCACTCTATTTAAAACCTATTTCACAAAACAGGTTAAAAACAGTTTTCAAAAATAGCATAAAAATACATTCAAAACAGTGTTGGATTTGGTAAGGGATATCCTTAAGCAAATTCGAACCGTATACCAACATCACGCGCCGTGGAAAGATTTTTGATGGAGCTGAACAACTTAACCAAGACAGGGGCGGCTGCGAAAACGACACTTTAAAAAGGAGGGTTCGTTGTTTCAAACTTCACCTCGCTTATAAAACTACATCACGTTCCATCACGTTCCAACGTTCCATCGAGACACGTTAGGGAGTTGATTTCTAAAGGACTATATACCAGTTCCCGCTGGAGAGGCAAATAAAATCGTTATCTTGTGTTAGCGTCCTCCTCAAAACCTGACTGAATTAGGAAGTTGCACGTCGTAGCCACGGGTAAAAGGTAAAGCAACCATATCTTACGTCTGTAACTCGTGAAAGTGGTTCAATTGATAAACTTGAGGGCGGCGGGGCATTTTACCACCCTTGCTCCATCACTGCTCCGATCCGTTTTAACGGTATTTTGAGCTTAGCGTTCACCATGTGCTGATCATCGTTATATTTTATTTTGCATTTACAGGTATTGTAGGGGGTGCAAAAAACGGCGAAGCCTTGGGAGCAACAGTTTCTTCGAAGAGTTCCCTAGAATTTCTCTGGGAAAGATTCTTCTTTGTATATACTTCTTTCTGGAGGACGACTCCCAAAAATCTGCATCCAGGAAGATCGGCCTAACGAAAGAAAAAACGTCTCAGATCTACAGAAAACTGGAGGACGTGTGCTCGGTCGATCTTGAGTACAACCCAATCATCCCATTTGCAGGTCCCGGGATAGTTGTCAAGTGCGACGAAAGCAAGTTTAACCACAAGGCTAAAGTAAGTAAGCAATCTGTTTTTTTTTTTTTCATGTCAGCAAGCCGGCCTTGCCGGGACACATTATGGAATGTTTGTTTGTCGCGTAATCTAGTCTCATTGAAAGAGAAAGTCATGGTATCTAACTTTGAAGCGTTAGGGTAAGGGTGGGAGTGGAAGTAGAACCTTCCCACCATTTAGCAGGATATGGAATCAAACGAATTGAACCATGGAAAAAGGTCTCATGTCTGAAACAGGTTAGCAAAATGAACAATTTTTATGAGGATTTCTTAGTTATTTGCCCCCGCAAAAAATCCAACTCATGAAACTCTTTTCTTTTTTTTTTTTTTAATTTGGTCCAGTTAGCTGCTTGCGAGTCTGTATTCAAAGAGGTAATAGTCGGATGCAATAATATTATCAAATTACCGAGTGTTAACTAAGGCATTGTGTTAAACACCTGCTTACAAGGTGATTTGTTTTTATCTCAGAACAACCGCGGGAGAAGAGCAGAGCGGGACGTTTGGGTCTTTGGCATTGTTACAATCGAATACACTCCTTGCCGAGGCTATTTTCAAATTGTCAAACGTAGAGATGCTGCAACTCTGCATCCTATAATTGAAAAATGTATTCTTCCGGGCACTGAAGTGCACACAGATGACTGGGGTGCGTATAGGAACCTTGATCAGCGGCTAAACAATGTTGCAACGCATAGAGTTGTAAACCACTCTAGATATTTCGTCGATCCGCGCACCGGCATTCACACACAGGAAGCAGAATCGTGTTGGGCTACCCTTAAATTAAAGCAAGTAATGAAGAGGGGAATTAGAATAAAGGACATGCAGTCATATCTTGACGACAGGATGTGGCGGCAATAGAGGGGAGGACCACACCAACAGATTATGAGTAACTTTTTACACGCTTTAGCTGCACAATTTGATAACTTTTCTGTGTTGTAAATAAATTACGTAAATGTGGGGGAGGGTGGAGAATAGTACCTAGAAAAACGTGGGCCTCGGAAACCTTTGGCCCCATCTAGGAATCCTGGAAGCGTTTTTGATAAGTCCGAAGTCTCTCTCTATCTCTTTTTGTTTTTTTTTTTTGGGGGTGGGGGCGCCTCAGAGTGTCGGCTTTTTATACCGAAGGATATAGGATCTTTGGATTGGTCGTTTTTTGTCACTTTTTTAAACTGCTTTTGTTAGTTGAGCTGTAAGCCAGAACCTATGGCAGTGAACGAGGAAAGTCATTACCACACGACATGGGTGTTTCATTTGTCCGACTGTTAATCTCCGATTTTAAATTAACTGACAAAAAGTTATGACATTGGCCGTAGAACGAACCAACAGAACGTAGCGCATCATTCGAATGACGCGTTATTTACATGTAAGGGTTAAAAAACTACCATCAGTAGATGAGGCAAGACTCGCAGGTAGCTTTAGGTAACGTTGACACTATTAATATTACCAGATAGTTTTCGCCCCACCATTAAAATAGAACCGGATAGTGCCTCTGTTCGCTCACAATAGCAGTTGAACCAAGGCTATCGAAGAAAGGGTTAGTGCAAGGTGCATAGTCTGGCCAAAGCCCGTTTTTATTAACAACAGACTCGGATTTTTCAAAAAGGGGTCTTGTCGTAACGGGTCTTGCCATCCGCTACTTCAAAATAATAGTTCTTCATTTATTTCATGATAATCGACAAAGCCAGGGGCGTAACCAGGATTTTTTTCAGAGGCACAATTCTCCCAAGCGCTTTCCACTTCCCCACCGCCCCCCACCCCTCTCCAAAAAAAACTTCCTTGATTAAAGATGTGGTTACGTTGTAAGCCTAAGAGTTTTTTTCTGCATATGAAATGACATTAGCAACTTATGAAATACTTTACTTTGTCGGGTGTTTGGGTCCATTGACTGATGTACGTCAATCATCGATTATACAATAATGTTACATACTTTTCCGGATTCGTTACTTTATTTCGTTACTGGATTCGTTTCGTCGTTTTTAAGCAGATGCAGCTCATGAATCCGAATTGAAAAGGTGCCGAGTTTGTCAATAGAGTCAATAGAGTCAATAGAGTCAATAGAGTCTCAATAGATTTTGAATCCGAAATCTGAAGTAAATCCGACGCCTTGTAAATTCCTAAAACAATTTGCCCGGACACTTTTCCGCATTTGATCATACGAGTTTGCAGTAAAAACAAAATGGAAGTGCTACTTTCTAAGCAACGACGACGACGAGGGCAACAAAAACATCCCTAGCTATCCAAATGAATGCGCGTTTTTTTAAACTTTTATTTCATCTCTCTTAAAATGGCAGATATATAGGTAACTTTCCCTACGGAGTCTTGGGGACCGCACCCAAGTTCGGACTCAGAGAAGTAATTCAATTTGTTCCTGTGTTAACGTCCTCCAAAAACGTGGCAAAAGGAAATTTACGCTTGTGTTCGTACAGGTTGTAAAGAAACAGCGCGCTGGATGTGCAAAATCTTTTCTTTTTCATTTACTTATTGGGCTCATTGCCGTCGCCGTAATCGTCGCCTTCGTCGTTGCTCCCGGGATTTATCGATGTGCGTAAACGGTTAGGAATCCAAACACCCTTTAAGTAACAACACCTACCATCTTTTCACTAGATATACAGGTATATGTTATTCAAGGTTCGGTCCATTAATGAATTACTTCGTTTCTCTGGAAACCGACATTTGGGTGGAGAGAAAAAAAAATCCGTTGTTTTAAAAAAATGTATATTTCAAAGGAACAAACAGAGTTGAATGAATTGAGGCAAACTTTGCTCTTAAAATTATTATCTTAACTTAAGATATTTTCCTTTCTGATTAGGTTTAAGTTTTTATTTTTTATTATTTATTCATTATATATCTTTTTTGCGCACGAATGTTTCAGCTAGCTACGCCCCTGAAAGCATGGATAAGAGTTAAAAATATTTTCCCAAATGAGGTGAAAGGATAACTATAATATCCTAAAAACTTTCTTTTTCTGTCCCTTTTGGCCTCGAGCGCTAAATTGAATAAGGAGAGGTTAAGCCGAAGTAGTCAAAGTAAGTCTCTGTACCTTCCGAAATGTCAAACACCAAAAGATTCGTGGAGATTATTATTAGGACATCCCTTTCTTTCTAAGACCACAAGAAAAAAAAACAAAACAAAAAAAACAATGAAAATAGCCATGATCTCTTGACCATCTAGGCGTTACTCATTATCCTTTTTTTCTTCTTCATTTGCAATGAAATGATTAATGTAAGTATAATAATTCTATATAGTATGTAATGTATTGTAATTGAATTCATGAATTCATATCTTGACTCGAGAAAAGCAACTTGAAGTACGTATATCGAAGGGAAAAGACATACTATTGTCACCCTTCTTACCGCTCACCATTGGAAAAATATAAATACATTTTGCATATTTTGCTTTAGCTATAGGATATTGTACTGTAAAAATTTTCGAAAGAGGAAAAGCCTTCTTTTTTTACGGATAACTTATTATGTTTTCTTGTGTTTAACTTTGAAATGTTGTGTGATCTTTTACCAGTAATTTAATAGGGCCGGCCATTTTACTTTCGCCGGAGGACTTGGGTATAGATTTAATAAAAAGAAGGAAAAAAAAAATTACAGAGTGAGTTTGACTTACATTCACATCAATAAATCAATCACAGCAGTTGGCTAGAAAAAAGTCGTATCTACCCCGACAAAATAAAAAGTGAACTGGTCGGCATGTAAAGTTGGGATGTACAGTGTATTGACCATTTTGCACAATCAATAAAACTATATTTTGATAATGAAATCTGAACATGCAAATTACAAGTACCGATAACAAGCATTGGCTGTTTTGGCAATGAGTGTCATGAATAAAGAAAGAATTATATTCAAAAATTTCTTTACTTAAAACATTAACGATCGCACGCTCTCTTTGTACCCCGCCTCGTTAATAGCAAGGAATGAATGAATCCAGATGTAGAGAATAAGGACATTAGAATTGTGTATGACGCTTCAGCTAAGGCTAACGAGAAGAGTCCCTCGCTGAATGATTGCTTGGAAACAGGACCGTCTCTTCAGAACCTCCTTTGGGATGTGCTAGTTCGGAACCGTCTTAAACCAATAGCATTAGCTGGTGACCTCAAGCAAGCATTCCTCCAAGTGCGAATTAGAACAGAAGATCGGGACGTCCTGCGGTTCCACTGGTTCAAGGACACAACTACGTTTGAAGTTGAAGTGTTAACGTTCACCCGTGCTTTGTTTGGCCTTGTGCAGTCACCATTCTTGCTGGGTGGGACACTGCAATATCATTTACAAAGTCTAAAAGGAAGATACCCTAAGGAAGTGGACGAAATCCTGAAGAGCCTATATGTTGACGATTTGATTACTGGTGGAGAAACAACAAAAGAGGTGTGCCATTTAAAGAACACGGCTGTTGCAATATTTTGCGAAGCAGGTTTCCAGCTCCACAAGTGGCACTCCAACGAACAAACTTTAGAGTCTGAAGCAAATAGTGAACAAGAAGATGAAAGTTATGCAAAGGAACAACTAGGAGTTAAACCCGGTGAGACCAAGATGCTAGGGCTACCGTGGGACAAGCTCAAGGACACGCTGGCAGTAACCTTCCCAGCAGCTCCTCCAGATGTAACGAAGCGAGAAACTCTACGATTCCTTGCGTCAATTTATGATCCATTAGGCATTGCCTCACCAGTATCCCTTGTGGGGAAGATTTTATACCGAGACATATGCGACCAGCGCATACCATGGGATTTGCGAGTACCTGAGAAATTAGCAGAACGATGGAACAAATTCGAGAAGAGCCTAACAAGCATGGTACAAGTACCGCGCAGTCTAGCAGCATTTCGCGAACCCATCACCGCGATAGAATTACACGCGTTTGGAGACACCAATGGTGCAGGAACAGCTGCCGCGGTGTATGCGGTAGTCCAGCAACCCTCCGGGACAAACCAAGGTTTACTAGCAGCGAAGTCCCGTCTGGCAAAAAAGGGGTTAACGATACCAAGATTGGAGCTGGTGTCGGCGCACATGGCCTCAAATCTCGTGGCAAACGTGAAAGACGCCCTCCAAGACCAGCCCATAAGATCAGTTTGTGGATGGTTGGATAGCACGGTGGCCCTACATTGGATTAAAGGCGGAGGGAGTATCTACAAGCAGTTTGTTGCTAACAGAGTAAGCAAGATAAGGGAAAAGGACTACATTACCTGGAGACATGTGAACACCGACCAGAACCCCGCAGATGTAGGGAGCAGAGGCTGTGACGGAGCCAAGTTGCCCAACTTGTGGCTGAAAGGACCTGAATGGTTAGCAAGCCCTGAAAGCTGGCCAGCAGAAATTCTAACTGAGCCAAGCAAGGAAACCGAGGCGGAAGCTAAATTGACTAAAGAGGTCCTCGGCACTATTGCGGAGACCAAAGATGATCTAGACGAGATCTTGAATAAACACAGTTTCTGGAAGACAATGCGAGTGACAGCATGGATTATGCGCTTTGCACAAAACTGTAAGCAGAAGAAATCAGAACGACTTGCCGGCCCTTTGACCACATCTGAGACAGACAAGGCAGTCCACTGGTGGGTGAAAAGAGCACAAGAAAGCAACATGGGGACAGAGAAGTTCAAGCAGGACCAGTTGAGCCTAAATTTACAGAAGAACAGCGAAGGGGTGTATGAATGTCGGGGAAGAATACAAGGAAGCTACCCAGTTTACCTGCCACCAAATACAGTGCTATCAGAGAAGTTAACAGAAGATGCCCACGTGTTGACATAGCACGGGGGAGTGGGCCTCACCATGACCTACATCAGACGCGATTACTGGATACCTCGCCTGAGACGTTTAACAAAGAAGGTAATTCGTGGTTGTTTTGGATGTAAAAGGTTCCAGGCTACAGCCTTTCAAAACCCACCGCCAGGAAATCTTCCAGTTGAACGCACCACCGGTTCAGTTCCCTTCCAAGTCGTGGGTGTAGACTATGCCGGTCCAATTTCATACAAGGCCAGTTCCAAGAGAGAAACCGGAAAGGCCTACATCCTGCTGTTTGCATGTAGCCTGACCAGAGCCATACACCTTGAGTTGCTGAGTGACCGAACCACAGAGGGGTTTATCAAGAGTTTCAAGCGATTCATAGCAAGAAGGGGGAGGCCCCAAAAGGTGTACTCTGACAATGGTAGAAGTTTCGTAGCCACTGCGACATGGTTACGAGCTATTATGAAGGATGAGAGGATGCATGACTACCTATCCAGACATCATATCACGTGGCAGTTTAACCTCAGTCGAGCCCCTTGGTGGGGTGGTCAGTTTGAGAGGCTAGTGGGGCTGGTGAAACAGGCCTTATACAAGTCGATTGGAGGAGCTAATCTTACCTGGTCAGAACTCGAAGAAGTTATACTAGACGCCGAAATTGCTCTCAATAACCGTCCTTTATCTTACGTTGAAGAAGATATACAGCTGCCTGTGCTGACACCTCAGAGCATGATGTTTGGTCAGCCCAACCTGTTACCCGAGGGAGATGTTGATTCAGCTGAAGACAAGGAGATGAGGAAACGTGCAAGATATCTCCGGCGTTGCAAGGATGTGCTATGGTCCCGATGGACGGGGGAGTACATCAAGAGCTTGAGAGAAAGGCATAATCTCAACCATACCAAAGGTGGACCACCCATCGAACAAGGAGACGTTGTCCTGATACAGAGTGATGAGCGTAACAGGGGCAAGTGGAATATTGGCGTTGTGGTAAAGTTGATCAAAGGAAGAGACGGGATCGTCCGAGGAGCGAGATTGAGGGCAGGGAAATCCTTCCTGGAATGGAACGAGCAGTTCAACAGTTGTGTCCCATGGAGCAATCGTGTGATCGGTTCAAGGAACAGGAAGTTCCAGTACCTATCCCACGCGCCAGAGTGACTACTCCCAGGAGAGCTGCCATTGAAGCGGCAAAGAACATTGAGGACATTGCAGAGCGGGAAAAAGAAATGATTTGAACATTTGATTGACGTTTGATTGTGATTTCACTTGTAGTCTTTGAGACCTCCAGTATCAAATAGGGGGAGAGTGTCGTGACTTGCGTTACCTGTTGTAACTTACCTTCCGATGTTGACAGATTTATTTAGGATTAGTTTTTGAACTTTGAACAATCAGACATTTGATATAGTTTAAGTATAAGGAAGGCATGTTTTTGTAATTGGAAGAGAACCAAGATCATTATATATATGTTGCATAAAAAAACGGTCCTTGTAAAAAAAATTGAGCGGTTGTAAAAATACTGCTTTTTTACAAGTTACATGGTTGTAAAAATACTGCTTTTTTACAAAAATATATATATAGCTTTTTTACAAATTAAGCGGTTGTAAAAATACTGCTTTTTTATGTAAAAAAGCTGTTTTTTTACAAAATATATTTTTGTAAAAAAGCAGCTTTTTTACAAGTTACCTGGTTGTAAAAATACTGCTTTTTTACAAAAATATTTTTTTGTAAAAAAGCTGCTTTTTTTACAAATTAAACGGTTGTAAAAATACTGCTTTTTACAAAAATATATTTTTGTAAAAAAGCAGCTTTTTTATGTAAAAAAAGCTGCTTTTTTACAAATTAGCCGCTTGTAAAAATACTGCTTTTTTATGTAAAAAATCTGTTTTGTTACAAAAGATATTTTTGTAAGAAAGCTGCCTTTTTATGTAAAAATCCTACTATTTTGCACATATAGACCATTTGACAAACTCATTTATCGAAGACAGGCTGTTTTCTATAGCATGGTTCGAAATTTATTGAACTGTAGTTTTCGTGCGCTTCTCAAACCGTACATTTTAAGATATCCGGCTAGTCACGTTCACGTTCCCGTGTCCCCTTTATTGTGGGGCATTTAAATTCCCTTGTTAACTCGCTGACAGCGTTAAAAATTTACGTTCTTTTTATTCTTTTTATTCTTTCTTCTTGTTTCCTTTGTCATTCAATTTTCCAGGACCTCCTAATTGTTGGATGCGAAGAAGGAACAGGCAGTAATTTCATTTGTTATGCTTATCGGCCGAGGTCACGCACGGCAGTAACTGCATGTGAGGAAATAACAGAATAGCTGGGTTGCGATCACTGTCTTATTTATAAGCAGCGCCTTTCACAATCTCTTGCAGCAACCAAAGCCTTCTATTCTCTCCTTCATTGCTACTTTCGTTTAAGCCGAAAACTGTACAGAATATTGTTCTGTATTATTTACCTATTTTCCCAAGGTTATCAGCTGCAATAATCGGTTTAACTGTCAACAAAATACTTGGCTATAATGCTTTGATGGTCTTAGCAGTGGACAAATAAATTATAACTCCATTTCCAGCATAAAATCTTGAGCAAGAATCAACGACAGCAATTGTTAGGCAATTTCCTGTATTATGTATGTTGCGCTAGACTTCTATCACGGGATTCATGCTATGTTGAAATCCATGTTCATGCATGCAAGAGTGTCATGTCTGCGTTACAACTTTAAGCTTTCAACATGATGTAGCTAGGAACATGTTCAGTCGGTTAATCAAGCAAAGAGAAAGGCTAGCCTAGCTATAGCTACAAGCGTACATACACTCGCTTGTTAGTCTAATTTTTGCAAGACACAGAGCAACTTGTAAGGCCATAGAAACAGCAGCCGATTCGTTTGTAAGAATTAGGGACTATAAAGACGTCTGTAACGTACGGCAATGGGTGTTTTATTTTAGAGATCGAGAAATAAGCCAGAAAACACTTGTAAAGGCCAAACAACTTTAATATGAACACTAGCCGAATTCGCCAGCAACATTTAGAGTATGACCGTTTTTTTACAAAATATATTTTTGTAAAAAAGCTGTCCTTTTACAAATATATATCAGTGTAAAAAAACAGCTTTCTTACGGTACCGTTTTTTTACGCAACATATATATATATATATATATATATATATATATATATATATATGTATGTATATATATATATACATATAAGCAAAAAGGGCATCCCAGTTACTGAAATTCTGAATACATGTAATCCATAGAGAAATAAACATGGACTAAAAATCTCATGTAAAAATAAAGTTTTGATCAAAAGTTATAGTGCATGAAATTAGAGGAACTTATTATAATAATTATTATTTGTTTAGTACAAATTTAGGTATACATATGATAAATGCGCACTACAGCCATAAAATTTAGCTTAAAAAAATCCGAATAACCGTACAATACAAAACGTCAATTAAACGCATACAGATACTTAAGAGCGAATGCACAGAAAAATCGAGCAAAATCGGCAAATCGTGGCCACAGCTCAAAACCTAACTTACCCTCATTTTAAGTCTGTAATAAGGTTTTAATGAGTTTATAACACTGCTGAGGTTTAAATTTCAAAATGCGGCCGAATTTGGGAATTATTTGAGATTTTCGATTTCAACGGTCTGCGGGCCTAAAATTAGCCGCCGAACACGGCAATATAGCCTAGCGACAGAAATGAGCTGACTTTCATAAACAAGCGAATATATTGGCAATCTTCCACTTAAATCTCAAAAAGCAGATATCTAACAATTTCTGAACGGCACATTTTTTAGATTTAGAGTATAAAATATCGACGAACCAGCAGAATTTTGAAACGTAATTTGCATAATGCTTATAAATACAACAATTTACCGCTAAAACCAAAATCGAATTTTCTATATGGGGGAATTCTCCAAATCACCCCAAATCCCGCTTACTACCTAATGAGATATAGTACTTCAACATTATCCGAAAGTTAGTCTGGTGTTCTTGCGAACGCTTGTAAAATAGATTGATTATTTTGAGGTTATTTTGCCCCAAACAACTGCTAATTGACCCCAGGGTCAATTGACATGTGCACGACACCTTAGTTTTATGCATCGATTTGAGCTCGTTAAAAGGGAGAAACTAACAAGATTCTTTTAATATGTACCTGTTTTAATGAAATACACGCAATCTTGAAAAGGAGAGGCCGTTCAATGGGTAATTTCTGTTCTTGAGATCTTGTAGATTGCAGCATGGCGTCTGCGAGTGGACCTGAGTCTAGGTCTGTTTTCCCGTGATTGCGAAATCAGCGTAACATCAAGAAATAATTCTCCCTCGAATCTTCGTAAGTGAATCAGCTTTGCAGTGCCTTACCTGAGATAAAAAGTGGGCCGAATAGCAAAACATTTCTAGCGCAATTTGGATCCTTTGTGGAACGCAGTGTATTGCTGAGCGAAAGGTGAGTAAACAAACGTGGGAAAGTACGTTACCTTTGATTGCGTGACCAGCCAGTAAACGATAGTCTCCAAAAATAAGATTCGCAAAAATCTTGCTGATGTATATTTAACAGTTTGTTACTATAAATTTACTCCTGGTTTGTCTAAAACTTTAAACAATGCATATCTGTCCAAGAGTATAAGAATGTTTCGAAAGATCCACCCCTAAATAACTGTGGGCTACTCCTTTTTCCCCATCACCGATGTGCACTTCCTTCCCACTGTCTTTTGCATGAGGCTTGTATGCCTTTTTAACTGTTATCGACACTTAAAACTGGCCGTTTAAGGCCTGGTTTAAGAACTTGACTGACTTAAAAAACCGTCGCGAACATGCGCTATTATTGTTGGACTTTGGAAGCTTTAAGCCCAAAATGATGGTGCAATCTCGAGAAATTTGCCCGGGTCTAATTATAAGACAGGGAACGGGTACTAAGAAAGGGACGGTCTCATTTAGCAACCCGTGGACAATCTGGGCATGTTTGCCATCTGTCGCAGGGGGAACCGTTAAGGCCAGGTACGCCGCCCCCACCCGAGAGGATTGCATAGCATCCACCATTTCGGTCGCTTTTTCCACATCATGACCTTCAATTATCACGAATTATAATGCGGGCCTTGATCGTTGCCAGCTTACCAGAAGTTTTATCTTCGCACCGTTAGACCATGAGAATCTCTATCATTATTCCATAAATGCACCATTGACTTTTCCTTGCTCACCTTCCGGTAAACCGATACTCCGAAGCAAAAATAGCGCGCTTTACAACGACTCTATCCAGGCCAGAAATCCCGATATCAACAAATATACCCCCCACTCCGCCAAAGAGAGCAAACGTTCCCAGAACTATTCACTTAACCCACCCCATCCCCTCGTTAAGAAAAACTGCGCACTCGGTTCACTGGACAAAACGCGCTCGTGAATATACCAAACTATAGCCGTTCATCCTACAAGCAATCTCAGTTTCAGCAGGCGTGGCCACGTTTCCAGTTGCTGTAAGATTAATTCGACACCAGCAACAGACACTGTAAATTAAATAGCAGCCACAACGCCCTTCTTTGAAACCGTCAGGATGAGAAAGTTTATAAAAGACTTAACAGGTGTACGCGGCGGTTTCCTTTTCTTCCTTCCCTCCCATTGTAGCGCTCAAATTCTAACCCTGATATTAATTCTAGTAGTGATCAATCGTTCCTGAGCCGATAGGCACAAGGATACCAGTTTCTTACAAAATATGCTGTGACATCCGTTTGTTCATCCCCCTTTCTGCCTTCGGCCACTGATTAGGTTTGGTTCTGTGCTTTGAAATAACTTTAGGAACGAAACATGATACGTGAGGGGCGTGTCCGGCTAAGGGCAAGTGACTCTCGGTGGTGAAGACATATACTGAGCTTGTCAGTATTTCGTAGCCTGTACCACGTCGCGAAAATAGAACAAGCCAAAGAAAAATTAGAAGCCTTTCTTTCCCCAGCCCCCGCAGGTTTTTCGCATTAGTTTTTACTGCACAACTGATTCTACCTTTTCGAGCCGGAGCGAACATGGACGCCCTTGGGGTTAAGTTTCCACTTCATTTTCGGCACCTGACTAAACGCAAGCGCTGACTTGTGCGCCTATGCTTCGTTGCACTGAAGTAGCAGTATATGACCACGACAGACTTGCTGCTATCCTTGGTTTGAAACCACAATGGGCAAGAACAATTTCTTGAAAAGAGCAAACTATTTCCTCCTTAGCAGACATGGAGTACAACTACTAGGACTTAAGCAATGCCATTGCTTAAGTCCCACTAGACTTGAAAAGAGAAAGCGTGATGCTTTCTCTTTTTAATGATTTACGGCTAAACAGTACAATTTCATGTCGCTTTTACGCAAAATTAAATACCTAGTTGTTTGCAGAATTGCATTTAACAACAAATTACAGAAATTTAACTAAGTTTAGATGTCATAGATAAGAATTGAACGGAAAAAACTTTTGGGGTAAAAAAGTCAACAAATAATGTTTGCTGGAAAATCACTTAATGGGCCGGGCATACAATAGCAGAGATATCATGTCTGTAATTTTCTGTTCAATGCACCTTTATGACAAGTCTGACTAATCCACTGGTAACCCATGCCTTAAAACCGCCTTGAACCTTAAAATTTAATCCATTTGCCTCTCATGCGTAGTGCAAATATATCTTCTGAACAGTCCGGGGTTGGGGGTAAAATCAGAAGAACAGCTGACATTCAGTTACTGTACCATTTTTAAAAGTGGGACAGTATGTTTGCTAATCATCTTAGTTAACCGCTTTTAAAATAGGACAAAAGGACACCTGGTCATACAGGAAAATGAATTTACTGTATCCCGAAAGCTTTTGTTTCCCGTGCACTTATTTTTCGCAGGAGACAATCGATAATTGCTTGGTCACGCAATCGGATTAAAAGTCATTGATACCGTCGCCGCTTAGCAAATACACTACGTGCTGCAAAGGATCCAAATTGCGCTAGAATGTTTTCCTATTCGGCCCACTTTTTATCTCAGGTAAGGCACTGCAAAGCTGATTCATTTACGAAGGTTCGAGCGGAATTATTTCATGATGTTATTCTGATTTCGCAGTCAAGGGAAAACAGACCTAGACTCAGGTCCACTCGCAGACGCCATGGTACAATCTACAAGATCTCAAGAACCGAAATTACCCATTGAACGGCCTCTCCTTTTCAAGATTACGTGTATTTCATTAAAACAGGTACATATGAATCTTGTTAGTTTCTCCCTTTTAACGAGCTCAAATCGATGCATAAAACTAAGGTGATGTGGACGTGTCAACTGACCCCGGGGTCAATTAGCGGTTGTTTGGGGCAAAATAACCTCAAAATAATCAATCTATTTTACAAGCGTTCGCAAGAACACCAGACTAACTTTCAGATAATGTTGAAGTACTATATCTCATTAGGTAGTAAGCGGGATTTGGGGTGATTTGGAGAATTCCCCCATATAGAAAATTCGATTTTGGTTTTAGCGGTAAATTGTTGTATTTATAAGCATTATGCAAATTACATTTCAAAATTGTGCTCGTTCGTCAATATTTTATTCTCTAAATCTAAAAAAATGTGCTGTTTAGAAATTGTTAGATATCTGCTTTTTGAGATTTAAGTGGAAGATTGCCAATATATTGGCTCGTTTATGAAAGTCAGCTCATTTCTGTCGCTAGGCTATATTGCCGTGTTCGGCGGCTAATTTTAGTCCCGCAGACCGTTGAAATCGAAAATCTCAAATAATTCCCAAATTCGGCCGCATTTTGAAATTTAAACCTCAGCAGTGTTATAAATTCATTAAAACCATATTACAGACTTAAAATGAGGGTAGGTTAGGTTTTGAGCTGTGGCCACGGTTTGCTCGATTTTTCTGTGCATTCGCTCTTAATACTTACGTTTTTTTAAATAAAGGGGGTCTTTTGTTTTTAACACGTTTTCGTGAGGGAAATATCATTTCCCTCAACCCCCCCCCCCATCCCCCAATCCTAAGTTAATTTTAGCCTGAACAAATAAGAGGGACGTTTTTGGCGGGAAAAATTAATTCCCCCTCCCATCCTAATTAATCCACCCCTTTTGTTTTTTTAACGTTTTTTTGTGGGAAATATCATTTCCTCAACCCCCCCATCTCCCCAATCCTAAGTTAATTTTAGCCTGAACAAATAAGAGGGACGTTTTTCGCGGGAAAAATTATTTCCCCCTCCCCACCCATCCTAATTAATCCACCCCCCCCCCCCCCCCCCAATAGGAAGTAGGCCTCGATGTGAAACAATTCGGGCCCAAATTCTATTCGTGCCGACAAGTTGGGTCCAATTCTCAATCGGGCCTGATCAAAACAATTCGGACCCGAATTCTTTGAGATCCCACCTGAGATAGATCGGACCCGACTGCTGCAATTCGGATCCGATTTAAGTTCGTGTCCGAATGAAGCAGTCGAGTCCGAGTTATTATTCGGGCCCGACTGGAAAATATGGGACCCGGTATCCCAGAAAACGATAAACATCCGTGTGACACGCGCTCCTGGCCGCTAATTCACCGATGCGAAAGAAACCACAGAAAGCTGTGAGAAACATGGCTGAAAAAAGTATACGCTGAGCTGCCGAAGAGTTGGTGTGCTGGAGAGAGCTTACGAGGTCACGCAAGATAGGTTTAGATATCGGTAACCTCAGACATCACACGATTTCTGACGACTGAGCGAGGTCAAAAGTTTTTGAATAGGGAAAGCCTTTGTGAGGTCATGCAAACCTTTCATCTTGTGGACGTAACCAATCGCCGATAGATAAGAAAGAATAGTCGAAGGCGAAAGATTTCTACCGTCGAGAAAAGAAATAAAAAGCGCCAAAGACGCGGTGGTTAACGGTAAATCGAGGGCTTTTGTCTTGTAAAACTTCTCGTGAAATTCACGAAATAGTGTCCACGCTCTACGGTATGACTGACCCGAACTTGACGCCAATACAGAGCTCAAGAGACTCTCTAAGTTAGTGACCATCTCTTCGGCAAAAGAATCTCGGGCACTATTGTTGGCAATTCGTCTGCTTGGGGTGAAAGTTCCTTGAACCGTGCTATCTGAAATCGTGAAAGACAATCGGCCCGGGTATCATTAAGACCTGGTATATGTCGAGCACGAAAGATAATGTTATAATTGAGAGCAGTTAGAACCAAGTCATGGATCAATATCATAACTAATTTGTGTTTGGATGTCTGTTGATTGATAATACTGACCAGCGCGGCGTTATCAGTAACAAACACGATACATCGGTTAGCCATCTGAGAACCCCAAATACGCACTGAGAGGGCAATAGGAAATAGTTCGAAAAAGGTAATATTGAAGGATTGCCACTGATCGGTAAAAGAGCCGAAGAACCAGTGAGGGCCAAAGATAGCACCATAGCCCTTTGATCTGGCCGCATCGGTATACAATTCGAGAGGAGGAGATGTGTTCCACTTATCATCCAAGAAAAAGGAACGGCCAGAAATTTTAGCCATACCTCCATATCGTGTTTGGTTTCTTTAGTGAGCCTAATGCGATGATGTGGGCGTCTCCCCCCAATAGTGAGATCAATTAGGCGGCGAAGAAAAGCACGCCCAGGGACGATTACAGAACAGGTAAAATTTAATAGACCTATTAGGGACTGTAATTCTCGCAAAGTAACTTTACGACGTTTGCAAAAGGATTCAAGTAATAGGCAGCATTTTTAAAGCTTATCTTCCGGCGAACGAGCTTCCTGATTAATGGAATCGAGTGTGATACCCGCAAATTGTATGACTTGAGATGGTCCACAAGTTTTTCTTGAGCAATGGGCACGCCGAGATAATCACACATACGAAAGAAAATTGCTTAAATCGGTGCGGCATTGCTCTTCGGTACGCGCAATAAAAAGAAAGTCGTCAAGAATGTGAAGAACTCCGGATGCGCCAAATCGGTGCACAGAGATCCACTCCAAGGAAGAACTAAAAGCTTCAAAAATTTGACACGAGTATGACAGTCCCATAGGAAGACATACGTCAAAGTAAAACTGATTATTCCATTTCATGCCTAGCAAAGGAAAATCGGACGGATGAATTGGAATAATCCTGAAAGCCGATTTAATATCGGTTTTGGCTAAAAAACAACCAGCCCCTAAACTTTTAAGTACCGCAATGGCATCAGAAATAGAAGCGTAGTGAACCGAAGAATGTGCGTCCGGTATGTTATCTTTTACTGAGGTGCCCTAAGGGTACGATAGGTGTTGAATTAAACGGAATTCAGAGGGGTCTTTTTTGGAACAATGCCTAAAGGAGAACAAACAAAGTTTGGAAAAGGAGGGCAAATAAAAGGACCACATATCCTCCCGGCCTCACACTCTTTACGTAGTTTGGTCCGAACGATTATCGGTTGGTCTAAAGCGCTTTTAAGGTTGGGTGAGTGCAACGCGCAGCGTTCCCCATCAAAACCAACGCGAACACCAAAAGTAAACCCATTAACTAAATAAAGGCGGAGAGAAGTTTCGTATCCGCTAAGAAGGAAATTAAGCCGATCCACCTTTACGGGTGTTACTGGCTTGTGCAGCGACGGTTGAAATGCCTGCTTTGACGGGGTGTGTTTAAGGTTGGCTGGAGGAACACTGTGCCGCAGGGTGTTTTGAGCCACACTTATAGCAAATGTGTTCGAAACGGTACCCGTTGCACACCTTCCCCGCATGGAAACGCCAGCATGTGCCTCTTGGAAAGGACTGGGAGCGGGGGCGCAGTGGTCCCTTGTCTGAGGAAAATTGGGTTTTCGGACGAAAATTTGTCACAGCCTTTAGCCAAAGTTCCCAGTGAATAGCGTCCCATGGGTATTGTGCAGGGGCTGATTGCCTTATGAAACGAAATTGTTCGTCATAATACAACCAGTCACCTGGTTTTGCGGCGATATCGTGGACAATTTCACAATATTTCATCAGCTTGGGTGTGTCCGTGGGTATTTTTTCCGAATAGATCGCAACAAAAATATTAAATGCAGAGAGCCACTGGTTGATAGTTTGGATCTTTTTAACTGGTTGGCTAGGTTCTAAAGTTAAGTGTGGGCGGGTGGTCTCACTATCCGAAGAGGCGAGAGATAGAGAATACTTTTGATTATTGGGAGAAAACGAGAGGAGAGTTCCAAAATCAAGATATTCGTTGGACCAGCGTTTGGCCTTGACTTTGGAACTCACCCGACTGCTAAGAGAAACAGCCACGCTAGAAAAAATTTGTTTCGGAGCCGGCGAGTCTAACCCAGGCTCAGCTAAGGTGACAACGTTTTCGCTACGTGATGGAGTACCTTGGGTGATCTCGGCCAAGGATGCGTTGACTCTATTGGCCACTGACTGGTCCGTGGAGGACTGTGTCTCCTGGCTGGGTGCGGCTGGCCATTGCCCTTTCACTGCCTCCGAGACAGCTAGCTGTACTGCGCTAGAAATGGAGGCGGAGAGGGCCTGCATATTGACGGCCATGAGAGGCTGCTCCGTTTGAGTTGCAGGTTGTTGTTGATCACTGGATCCAGGGCGGGTCTCGATCATTTTTGTTACACGCGCCCGCTTCGCAGAACTTCGCGTGCGTGTTTGAGACGTTCGCTTCGGCTTAGGAGGCATAACTTAGATAAGTAAGAGTAATTAGATTAAGATAAGGCTAAATGCCATATGTTTCCGCTAAGATAAGATAAGATATCAAAACGGTATGAGTCAAAGAGGAGCAAATTAATGAAAGGTCTGAGCCGGGATGTTTATTTTTCCTTTGAGTTTTGTCTTTTGTTTGTTTGTTGGTTGTTTGTTTAACAAACGGTAATGTGGCTAAGCTACGCACACATAATGGTGACGAATAACCGAACTCTGCTGAAAACCAAATGGCGAGCCATGTAGCAAGAATTGAGTGACATAAATGCCTGGTAAACGAATATCAAAGTGCATTGAGGACACTCCCAAATAAGGGCGGTCGAATAGGATTGCACACTCATAATATTCACCAAGACACAAAGTATGGATAATGCCAACGCCAGCAAATACAATCTGTTATGCACGGAAGGCAAACAACAGTTCTGTAGAACTGTAAAAACAATGAGTGCAGCCAAAATAGAATGCGCCCAATTAAATAAAGGCGGCAAGTCAGTAACATAAACGGCTGTCACTAAAACAAAGGCATGGCGAGGCAAGAACGTAAACTTTAAAAGGCGCGACTAGGAAATGAAATGAAACGTTGAAAATTCAACAAGACGAAATTGTGCTGAACAGGCTCAAGGACCTTAGGATTGCTCCCCTAAGACTACGATGGTATTTTTCCTGACCGAAGGAATTGAGATGCACACCATCTCGTGCGTAAAAGTTCTGAGTCGGGCGCCAAAACCCCCTATGGCCCCAAAAGATAGCATAAGGTATAGGCTCTAAAAGGTATTTCGTTAACAGCTTGGCCTTACGATTAAAGACCACTGCGCCCTAGCGCATGATGGTCGAGCACACGCAGACAACCTTAACACCATAGGTGTCATGCAATAGCCTAACAAAATCTTCAATAGCTGAGCCAACATGTAAAGGGTCAGAGTCTGTTAAATCATTGGAACCCAACTGCATTATAACTATCTCCGGTCGAAAGGACTCGATAACATTCAGGTCAAGATGTAGCGTTTTGGAAACCGTACGGCCACCGACTCCGTGCCATTTTATAAAGGCACGGTGAGATAACTTGAAATCAACGCTAGAATGGTAAGAATCACGGGACAGGAAAAGGCGCAAACGGCGAATAAAAGAATCGCCCAGAGCTAAAACACGGGGCTCAGCCATTGAATAACGGGAAAGATAAAAGGAAAAGAGGGTACTCGCCTAAAAAATGCTGAAAATTGGTTCAAACCAGCGGTGTGAACAACGTGATGGTGAGCGATCGAAAGGGGGCGAGCACATGGAAAAGCGCCCCTAAGAATGATATAGTCCGGAACGCCCTAAATTCTAATTGGCTGGAAATAAGATAGGCTTGGAACCTGCCGCCTTGGCCTGCAAACCATTATTAAATGCCTTGCCATAAAATCCCATTATGATGTCGTCATAACGGTGTCTTTTAAATGCAATCTTACAACCCCGCCATCCCGGGGTACACTTTCTGAATGGTCGCTAAGTACGTAAACAAAAAAATGCTGGCAAACCACGTTTTTTCGTGATTAATGCTCTTCTTTACTCACTTGCTGCTCTTGCTGCAAGCTTCAGTCCTGTGGCATTTTATTGTTACCTTTAATAATGATGCAAAGCCACCGCCACAGTGAATTTAGCGCGAATTCAGTATCGCGAGTCCGACCTCGGCTTGGCGTGTTAGCCCATCTTGAAACATTTACATGGCAAAATTTGACCTCGGCTGAAAGGGTTACCCGGTCTGGCAGACCGGGCTACCCGCCTTGGCGGGTCACCCGATTTATCGACTTTAGACCGGGCTACGCGCCTTGGCGGGTCACCCCACTTATCATGTAAGCGTGATCAAATTAAAATGAGAGATTATATGGACAGGCGGGTTACCCTACCTTAGCAGGTTAGCTCACCTACCTGGGGTCCCCCACCTCCATGTAAACAGGCCCTTAGACTATACAGGAGAATGCTAATAAATAATGGTCCATTGTCTAATAAATCAGCACCTTGTAAAATTTATCGCCCTACATAAGGGAATCCAGTAGAGTCTTTGATTCTGGATTCCACGCCGTGGATTCCGGATTCCAAGGACTGGATTTCATGTTTTCTGTCAGTAGAACTTGGATTCCGGATTCCTTGAGCTGTATTCTGCATACCAAAGCCCAAGATTCCAGGTTTCACAATAAAAAAAATTTCCCGGATTCCGGAATCCAGACTCCAGACGGAAATTTAGGTCGCGAGATAAACGTTTAACACCGTTTATGTTCCATTTTTCATGTAAAAAAAGTGCAAAGGTGATATAAAGATTTAGCCAGGGCTAAAAGCAAAGCTCTTGTTGATATCTATAGTTTATTCAAACAAAATTATATAAAATCGTGTTACACTAAGCGTCGACGGCAACGAACGTGACGAAAACAGCCAAAAAAAGTAACAGTTTGAATTAGCAAAAAACAAATTTCCACGTGCCACACACTTTTTGTGTTTATTTCTTTGCCTTTGTTTTGCACGACTATAACGTGAAACTTCCAGAAACGTCCTAGTTACACCCTTTACGGAGGAAATGCCTTATGTGTTCCTGATCATTATTTTTTCGGTACCGCTAATTTTCACCTTGGTGGGCGCTAGCATTTCTCTCTTTCTCACCTTCGCTATAGGTGGTTTTCACGTTTACGTCATCCCCGCCATGCTGGTGGACGGTAAACAAAAGATCACTCATTAGCTCGTTTTGCTTGTCCACCAGCATTTGTTCATTTCACCATTGTTATTTGTGTCTCCCGAGATTGCATGAAAACCACCTATAAGATTTTCATGTTTTCTTCCAACGAAATAGGTCTCCTCTGTTTTTAATCTCTCGGGGCTGGACGTACGTAAATACGCGTACGGACGACTTTCTCACAACCAAAATTTCTTGGATGCATAGATAACCACATTTTCATACCCATGGTGCTCCGCTGTGAGCGCGAGAGTTCCGCTATTATGATTATTTAAGACAAAATAATAAAATAGCTCTTAAAGCAGAAGATGTCCTTCAAGCCAACGTCTTACCATTTTGAAGTCGTACAAGTTGTCGCTGTCAGACAATTCATTGTGAGAGGGCAATTTCATATATGCAACGTCGTTGTCCTCGTTGATTTCAATGATCTCATCAAATCTGACCGTTCCTTCTGTGATATGGAGCATGCACTTTTCTGTAATCACTTTTTGCTGCGTTTCAAAGATCTCCCGTCCCCCTTTAAAATAAAGCATTTTAGGTAACAACATTTTCGTGGTTTCAGTTTTCCTTTTCCGGCCACGAGCATAAAGACGAATTGACCTTCATAAAAACTTAAAAACGGGGGCGGCTGTTTGTCGATACCTTTAATGACAAATAAACCTGATCGAATGCCGCTATTCGTTTGAATCTGTTCAGGTTTCGCTTATTCTTTATGTTCTTTCAGTATGAGTAAGTGATTTTGTATATTTCGGTTTAACCTGGCCATTAAAAAAAATTAAGGTAAGATAAACAAAAAAAGTAAATAAATAAATAACGACTTTTGAGACTGATCGCTTTTATCTGTAACAAACCTGCGGGTCCAGCAAGTTTTGGTACATTGTACTAATAATTAATGATATGAGTCATGGCTTTACGCCGAAAATCTGGGACCTTTCCATAGTATTCCCAAGCTTTGATAAAACAACAAAATTAATTTAGGGGCATTGTTGACGTAGAACACAAAGTTATGAACTATATTACAGTAAAATACCTTTTGAACTGTTGCTGCTCTCATTTCACAAAGGCAAGTAAACAATATCAAGGCACAAACAACAGAAGAAAATCCCTGAGGACGAGGAGATGAAAGAGAAAAAAACATAAGACTGGAGACGCCGTGACGGTATGTAAGTTTCAACTATCCAAGTAACAAAAAGACAGAATAGGAAAATGTTTTACCATGTTGATAGATTAAGATCAGTATGCTTAACTCACCATCTTCATCTTAGGGGTATTTACTGCGTTCTAGACGTTTTCCAAACTCCACCAGGAAAGGTTGCCTTCCTTTGATGCTGTTCATCCTATTTATGCTGAATTTTCACAACATATGAGGAAGTTATTTATATCAAAAATTGATGCTTCAGATGTGTATAGGAAGAAGAACTTATCAAACATGGACTAAAGCGGCTGCAGATATATGCTAACGTCTAATCACACCCGCCTCTGGCTCCTTCGTAACTCAGCCCCTGGATGCATCTTGAATCGAGGAAAGTGGTACCAATTACATTCCATCAATATTTTTAAAAAAAATGAGACCAGATATCGCACAATTTAAGTAAACTGAGGACAAATGAACCAAAGCTGGCGAATCGTAAAGACATCTTGTTTTGACCTACAATCCGGGTCATAATTGAATGAAACACTCCGGAAAACACGTCAAGATAAACTAAACACGTATAGCCTGTTCCAGGCGATCAATCAGATTGTGGGGAAGACGCAAAAAGATGTGAGTTACAAAAATTGCGAAGAGGTAGGCTAGGGGGTGAGAGCATCTCTCCCTCTTCCACTTTATCCTTCCTTTCTCTCTGACTTTGCGCCGCATTCCAGTATCTGAAAACCTACTATTGCTTCTCTCAATGTTGGTTTGATGTCGGTTTGCTTGGGCATATACGTTTTTTTTTTTTTTTTGTTACATCAGCTTTGAACGGGAAGGGGAGAAGTAATCAGCAGGCGTTTTAGTAATTATGACATGGAATGTAGCCCTGAACTATGCTCGGCTAAGGTTAAGCTCCAAGCTCTCTAATACGAACACCTCTATATTACGGACAGTTTCCTATGTCCCGACAAAATTCTCATATAATTTCTTAAAAAAAAACCCTCTGTGATACGGACTCTCTCTAATACGGACAACGAACACTAAATGTCGGCCCCGGAGGGTAAATTCAAATAAACCTAACCTCTTTGTAGATGGCTTTCTTAGTGACGTCATCAAATTGTAAAATCAAAATAGTCGGAGGTTTTACGAATTGTTATTTACACTAGATTGAAGATAAACAAAAAGTAAATCTTTGTACTAAGTCTCCATTCCCGTAGTATGTTTCTTTTCGAAAATACAGCAATTTGAACTTCCGAGTTTTCACAGTGCGTGACAACAAAACAGGAATGCTGTCTTGTTGAAAAAAGTCTCTCCTCTTGATTTTCAGCAGTATAACCATTTCACGTAATATATAGATTTAGCCAGGGCTATAAGCGAAGTTCTCAATAATATTTATAGTTTGCTCAAACAAAATATAAAATCGTGTAATGCTAAGCGGCGAAGGTAACGCCGGAGAACGGTGAAAAACAACAATAGGTAATTAGCAAAAAAGCAACTTTGCACGTGCAGCACACTTTTTTTGTATATTTCTTTGCCGTTGTTTTGCAGGACTACAACGTGAAACTTCCAGAAACGTCTTAGTTGCACGTTTTATGAAGGAAATATCGTACGTTTTCTTGTTCACTATCTTTTCACTGCCTCTCATTTTCACCTTGCATTGGTGGCCGCTAGCATTTCTCATTTTGTTACCGCCGCTACAAAGTTTTCATGTTGTTCTTCCAACAAAAAAATGTCTCCTTTGTTTTTTATCTCTCGCTCTAGATCTCTGTCGCTCTTTTTCTCGTTGAGCTTCGCTGGCCTAGCTGCCGCCTACTTTCTCTTTTTCTCGGTCTTTCTCTTGCTCTATATTCCAAATTTGTGGACATGACAATTAATCTAAGCTTAATACTTTAGAAAACACGGATACAGAGACAATTTCCGCTTTCCGTTTTCGTCTTCATTGACTCCTTAGTTGTCTGTGCTTCACAAGACGAGGGTAGCTATGCGACTTCCCGTCAAAATAACATCGAGTTGCATTTGAGACTTGGACAAATTGTTTACAAATTAGTCCTTCATAACATTTCATTTTCTTCGCTTCTTCCACTGGACAGTTTCAATTTATTTTTTTGTTGCGTGACAGTGAAAACGATCTATTACGGACACCGGGGCTGCAGCAAAGATGGCTTTCCTCAATCGTGATTGGTCGAAATTGCTCGCGTGAATCTTTGCAAATTGCTGTCCAACCTCCTCTGAGTTGAAATCCCAAAGGCTTAGTATTGTTCTGACTTTTGTTTTCTTTGAACAATAGGTGTATGCATAATTAATGTCCTGGGGTTATACGCAAAATCTTGCCGTGGATAACCGTATTACGGAGGCAAGTAGACGCTTACACAGTGTACTTCAAATGCACAATGTATTTGTATAACTATTTTGGCAAACATTTGCTTTTTTCATCGGTTGCTTTTGTTTGACATTTTTCAGTCAATACGTTTTCACAAAAGAAGTGCATAATCAGAAGAAAAATGAATCCTATTGAAATTCATTACTCCGGGAACGGAGCACTCACAACACGTGTTTTATAACTGGTGTTCGTGTTTTAACTTCTTTCTTAGAGGCTGCTTTTGCGACATAGATTGTAGTCTCACCGAATATCTGATCCTCCGGCATATGACTCTCCTAGGGAGCCAATCAGTAACACAGTCCTAATGGGAGTGTCCGTCTAAAGCATCGGCCACTCCAGCTTCACATGGCCCTTTGCTTTCAACTTCACGGCAGCTACGACTCTGGCCGAGTAAAATCGTTCTCCTCCTCCCCTTCCTTAAATTTCTATCTATGGGAATGACTTCTAGGCTTAATTCAGGGCCTGTTTACAAGGAGGTGGGGAACCCCAGGTAGGTGAGGTAAAAAAAAAATAACCCTCCTTAACATGCAATCTTTCAGCCCCGCCATCCCGGGGTGAGTTTTCTCAAGATTATTGAATGGTTGCTAAGCGCGTAAACAAGAAAAATGCTGAAAAACCACGTGTTTCGGCGATTAATGCTCTTCTAAACGGCTCACTTGCTGTTCTTGCCGCAACCTTCAGTCCTGTGGCTTTCTATTGTTACCTTTAATAATGATTCAAAGCCACCGCAAAAGTGAATTTTGCGCGAATTTAATGTATCACGAATCCGACCCCTGCTAGGCGGGTTAACCCACCTTGAAACCTTTACATGGAAAATTTCAGCTCAGCTGAGAGGGTTACCCGGTCTGGCAGACCGGGCTACCCGCCTTGGCGGGTCACACCACCTATCATGCATGTAAACGTGATCAAATTAAAATGAGAAGTTATATGGACAGGCGGACTAGTCCATCTAAGCGGCTAACCTCACCTACCTGGGGTCCTCCACCTCCATGTCAACAGGCCATTAGTTTAGGCATTGGATGATTTTTTTGCTCCACATTGACACTTAATTTAGTATTAACTCTGTTAAACATTATGATCATTTGCTTGATAATCAGTCACTACCACAATAGCAAGTGATCCATCCTAACACTCGAAATGATCTTTGTTGTACAGCATCACAGATTCTGGAAACTAGCGTGACAATGATGAATCTCCCAAAATTACTGTTACATTTTCCGCAAAAATGGCCGCCTTTTAAGTAAGGACGCATATCGTATGTTTTTGAAAACGAAGATTCATTTTTTCGGTTTTGTATTCTGTAACCAGCGCACCAATAACGGGCACAGGAAACGTAGGTTTTTCGCAACAGGTCCCCAGTTATCGGCGCTCAGGATCATTTCGTTGTCCTGGTTGTCATAATAATTCTTTACTTTGAACTCGACATCGAGCAAGATAGAAAGCAGCATATTGTTAATCAAGCTAGAAACGGACTACATTGCGAATGAACGATTTTGCTCCTTATTGCTCATTTCTAGTATTTTAGAATAATTCTCGTGAGGAGTCTATGAGAAGGGGGCGTTTATTAGATAAGAGGCGTCTATCTGAGAATGAGCGTCAATTAGATCATTTACGGTACTAACATGAGGGATACTTTGTAACGGCAGCTGTCGTATTACCATCATAGCGTGTTAATTTGGACAAGCAAAAACGATTCAAATACGCTACGTGAAGTGTTGACAGAGAAAAATATATCAGTTTTCAAGATATCCGGATACGTTTGGGTAGGGCTTTGAAGTTCTCGAGTTCACAGAGACAAAAATTTGTGTCATTTGTTAAACAATAAAAATGGAAGCGATGAAAAATGTTCGCAGTGCGCATGTTTTTTACTTAAAATTATTAAAGGGATTTTATTTGGTGTTTGGGATTTACTGCAAAATTCATTCGATTCGGGAAATATCTATAGCTAAAGGGAAATATCATAAAAAACAATTTGACTCAGTTTACTTGGTGTTCGACTCGTAAGCATCTACACTGATTAAATGACATCCTCTCCCGAAATGAGAAAATGATTTCTGTTGATTCATTCTCCTTGGTCTTGTTGAACGAAAAAGTTGATCGAAGAGTTACGTTAGCCACTTGTGGCATTTGCTACGATATATGTTTGTGGTAGAGTTGTTGTAAGCGTTCTTGTTAATTAATCCTAGTAAGTTAATTCGCTACTCATAGTATTGGCTGATCGATCAGAAGTTTCTCCTAACATGAATTCGGTGTGAGACAAGTGTCCCATTTTAGTACGTCTCTACATTAATACAAATATGTTTAATTTAAGTTCCCCAAAAGGAACAAAGCCTTATTTACACTAAGAATTACACAATTTGACGTTTTTATCCTCAACTTTTATCAGTCTTTTCCAGGAAAAGACCAGCGTCTTTATTTCTAACCATTTTTAGAGTTATTTTCTCGCACTCTCAACCGAATTCACGTCGGTCGATAGTTTCTACGTAAAATAAAATATAGTCAAATTAAAAAGGCCGAGATATCTCCTAGTTTTCTAGGTGCTTGCTGAGTAAACATTTCTACTTTGACCGCGTACTGAATTTCTAATTAGGATGCTTGATTTTGCGAACACATCATCAGTTAATTATAGAAACGTTTAACCAATCATTTTCGACAAGAAGCTTAACACCTCTTGAATTTTCAACAACAAACAACAAACAACAACAAACTTCTGAACTGTAAGTTTAATTTTATCTTGTTATTGTCAAAAATTCATGTCAAAATAAGTTCTTTATAGTTTTTATATTGCTCTCCTTATTTTATACCTACTGGGCAACCACAACTTCATAGAAAAAAGTCAAAATTTAAAATCATGCACTTTGACAAAGTACACATCACGAAGGTCTAATGCAAATTAGCCCGCTGTGACGAATCGGATTAGACTTACGTCAGGATTAGTTTATTTTAAGCAGCTGGTTGTTAGGTTGATATAAAAACGGGGACAGAGAGAATAGAGAGAGAATTGTAAAATAGGAATTGAGCTAACTTCGTGACATTGGACCGAAGAATACAAAGGAGCCAATTGAATAAAATAATCATAGGTTTGTTGTGAGAACCAGCTAGTTCCCCAGAAAGGTTCTTCAACACATTGTCCACGTGCGGTCTACTCTACAAAATTTTGAAATATACCATTTGACGTTTTCGGTAGAAAAGTATGAGATTGAAAGATTGAGGTGCTACGCTGTTTTCGTTGCCCTGCCGTGATTACGTCGCTAAAACTCAAGAACCCTTTTACAATCGTTTCTCACATTTAGTTAAAACTAAAATCTTCATTGCTTTTAACATTTCATCCAGACCATATGATGACATCATTATCATTATTACCATTATTATTGTTATTTTGTTCATTACTGAGTGAATGCTCGATGGAAGTATTGTTCATTGTTGAGCCACTCTTTGCGCTGACAGCACCACCGCAGGCTGAAATGAATAATTGAATACAACAACAGATTAAGCTAGTTCAGGACACAGCACCGACGAATTTTTTACCGGCTGAAAAATTTGACCGGTCACTTCGTTTGCGGTCAAATTTTTGGCATGAGTAAGGTGGTTTCGTGTGAACCAAACACCTAAACGCACCAATTTTTTATTGGTCGAGAATTAATCCTGTGCCATGTGGGAGTAGCCGTAAATCAAAAGAAAATTGCATAAACTTACTATAATTCCGAACACTCATTGATATAATTGTAATTGTTAGTTGGTTCTCAGAATTCGAAAGGCTACACTTACAGTGTACTTCCTTCCCCAAAATAAATTACTGTACCGGTAATAATGGAAGACAAGTAACAAAAAAATTCGAATCACGTAAAATATGGCATTAATTAAAAAATCCAGAAGTTGAGGGGAAGCTCCATTGGAACACCGAAGAGTTTGTCAGCTTATAAAATGTGCCACAAGGTAAGTGCCTTCAGTCCAATTTTTTGTTTTTGCCTTCCCTCAAAAGTTCTTAAGATAAGACATCCACCAAGAACATGACCAGGCACGTTATCTATTGCTCTGCCCCCGATTCCTGGAAAACCGATTAAACTATCCTCAAATATCAGGAGCTGGATGATATCGATTAGCGTCAAATCCACGATTAAATTTATATTCCTCGGATAACTAACCGTGGGTTAAAAAGGAGTTCCTGAAAGCGAAATAACCCATGATTAACTAATCCGAGATTAGTATGAAAATAAACCGGTTTAACTAGTTTTTCGGATGATCGCTTTTAAAAAATATGGCGCAAAAAATGTTTAGGCACGGGTGAAGTAAAGGGAAACTGGCGGAAAATAAAGTGGTCGAGGTTTAACCAAAGGAGCAGAAGAGAAAACCGAAATTCTTCATTTACCTAGAAATAATTGGAACAGTGTTTATAACATAGTCCTTATATTCAGTCCACAGTCTGAAGTCTATGTTTTATACTGACCGATTTATTACATGAAGTAGTAACCACGTTGCCAACAGCCTATGTTTTCTTAGCCTGAGTAGCAGGCGTCGAGAGGGGATAGGAAGGAAGGGAAAACAAAAAAGGGATTGGGGAGAGAGGGTACGCTTTTCTCCCTCCCCCCTTCCCCTCCCCTTTTTGCGCCTGCCACGCAGGCTATGTTTTCTCCTCGTCTGTCTCTCGAGGTCGTTCCTGAGGATTTCTTCTTAGTATTTTATTGAATCTTGGCCAAACCTGTCTCTGTTGCGAAGCTCTTCGCCTGAAGGAATTGGTCGAGATCAATTTCTTGCTCTCAGAACTTTTTTGCACGTATTTGTGGCAACAGTAAGTCCGCCACTTGATTTGTTTTTAATTCAACTTTTTCTCCCGATTAGTGAGTTAATCGACCTCGCTAGGTGGATTAAATTTAACACGTAGTTCATTCTTAGATTAAAGTTAATCGTGCTTTCAGGAACGGAATCTAATCGTGGGATACAGGGGTTTTTGAGGGAAGTCACATGTAGATCTCAAAATGTAAGACACTTCTTCCGCTATCATTTATTCAGGACCAAACATGAAGTGAAGTGGCTACATAGTGCGCCTTTACATGCTGACGTACGATTTCACTTCTCTGGGTTCTCCACAATTCAGCATGTAAGTCATTCTAAATAATAATGTTTTTTTTTTTTACGAAGTGTACTTGTAACTCGTGATATTACAGTTGTACAAGAACATGGAGCCTTTTGGGGTTGCAATTAAAAAAGTCTGGATCAGTGTTGTGCAGAACCACATTATGGGAATGATCTGAGAGACACTTCCATTTAGTCCTACGGTCTACAAGATTGCCCAGAAAACTGTATCAAAATCCTTCCTCAAAGCAGTCCCATAATAAAAGAAACATCTACCCGGATGAATACAAAAAAAATAAAATGAGTGTTACCTGGGCAGCTTTGAATGTTGTTACAGTTTCTCGATTCGATAGCTGATCCCAGTGCATTACAGTCTCTTCCTCCGTTTGTTGGTCGGGGACTGGTACAAGAGCGAGAGCGTTGTTGAGTTCCCCCAGATAGGCTGCAGGGACACCAGGAATTCCACTGCGAATATCCACCGTGTACAGGAACACCTAAAAATGACTAACATTTGTCAGGAAATTGGTACAAAAAGTATTGAGTACTCTTTATTTCGTAGGTCAAATGCAGCCTGCACCGTACGCAAGGCTCGGGTGCAAGAATGCAGTTTCTTTCGGAGATTTGCGCCAACCATGTCTGAAATTGATTTACCGCGATAAAATGAATTTTTCGTCATCTTCCACTACAAAAATCTAGGAAAACGTTTCCATTAGAACTGTTAAAGTGTAGTTTTTTTAGTAAAATGCTGTCTATACGCTGCAGCTGATCCGTCTGTCGTGCCAAAGAGTTACGGATACCTTGCCAATCGGGGGTATTCGGCGTGGACATTCAGTTTACCCAATAAGAACTAAGTGATTATTTGAACGACGTGTTTTGGATTGAGCTCTTAAAGGCATTTTAATGCTGTTAGTACCTATATTTACTATCTGAGAAGATGTACTTAGAAGACACAAAGGGCAATTCTTAGCCAAGCCAGAATATGACCCTTTTTATACCGTACAAACTACCCCTGTAACATTCTGTAAGGCCTGGCCCAGATATTACTTAGCGTGCGCCCTGTAGGTTCTGCGTCAACGTGTGAACACGGAGACATGGAAAACTTTCAGAAGATTGTCTTACGCTTGGGCGATCAAACAGCCAAATTAAACGGTGAGCATAATTTCCTGTGACTTCTGCTTCGCTAACATTATTCTGTTGACTGCTCCCAGCATATCTGCCCTGATATCGCCGGAAATTGCTATGCGTGACCTAGTATACTTTAAGTTACTGCACAGTTCTCACAGTTCTCACCCTACAGTCCTCACCTGTAAAAAGTATATTTTCCTGCGTTTGAAACAGTGTTAAGCAAATTAGGTGCTTTCACATATTGTATCTTTGCAAAAGCGAGTTATCAGAATTATTTCTAAATCAACTTTCGATTCTCATTCAGACCCTATTTTCAAAGAATTAGGACTACTAAAACTTCCCGATATTAGACAGCTAGAATTGGGTAAACTTATGTTTGCTCTTAACCATTCTCTTTTGCCTTCAAAGTTCAACAATTATTTTTCTTTAAACAAACAAGTCCATAGCGATGCCACTAGACACGCGAACGATTTTCACCTTCCTTCTTGTAGAACAAACCTTCGTAAATTTTCTGTCAGTTTCTAAGGACCTACTTATTATAACTCGATAGAAAATGATATTAAAGAGTCTAATTCTCTCCACTTATTCAAAACAAAATTGAAAAAAAATTATATATGAATTATTAGTTATAAATCTTGTAGTAAATAGTTATATTTCTTCACATGTCTGATATTATTTTCATTCTTATTGTTACTTGTACCATACCTTATATTCTGTTAACTCAGTCTATGTAATTAGTTAATTTATACTTACCTTCATTGTATTTTACTTTCGATCCTGGCCTTACCGTTAATGTTAACTTTATTTTTACTCTGAGGGAGCCCAATGTCTATAAGCCTCATGGTTTCTTTAATTTTGGGCTTCCTCGCCACTTTCCTTTGCTTTTGTATAACTGTCTTGTTTTATCGTTATTTGTATTTTGTGGTAAATCAAATAAAGTTACAAAGTAAAGTTACAAAGTTACAAAGTATCTCATCTAGTCTGAGAGAAAAACGTGCCTGTACTGGAAAGTCTCAAGCCTAATAGGCTACTTTTAAAAAGTTCTCGCCCCTAACTAAATAATAGACAAAATTTCAAACATTATTTTTATGCTATAAAAGGACGAGAACTGTCGTAAATCACTCAATGCTTCTGTTTTGTGCAGGCAAATATCAATAATTCATCGCAAACAAACATTTTATCAAGGACATATATATTCACTTAAATAGCCGAGAACTGAAGGCGAGACATGTTAAGTGGCGCTCAACTACTCAGTGTAACGCAACCTCGAGATTCCGTTACACTGTCTTCTTTGCCATCAACGTTCAAGATACTATAAAATATCTACCATTTGGCATGTCTGGAACTGTAGCCGAAAGTGTTACTGACGCTACATTGCTTTTTACAAAGACAAGGAAGAAACTTTGCAAACATATAACAGAAAAGTGCTCTATATGATGTTACGGCTAAATGTCGTGATTATTTCCAGCGCTCTTAGAGCAAAAGAATAGCTGTTCTAGTCTGAAAAAATATATCATACCGTCATCAAAAGATCAATTACAGCATTAAGATATTCATTGTGCAACAGCTCACAAAGCAACGTCTAGTGTTCTAAACAAAGTGGTTTTCAGACAGTGAAGGTCAAAAGTGTTGGGACCTTTCCAGTGATATTACTAAAACTAGAGACCCCTCCCACCCCAAACAAAGTTAAATTTTGAGCAAAATGGGTGAGAATGAGTGCTTTTTGGCCACAACATTGCTGGGGGAAGTGGGGGAACGACGGGATGAACCCAAAGCCGAACAAAAAATTGTCGTTAGGAGCAGGGTTCTACGTAACAATTGGTTGGAAGGGCTCTTTCACACAGTCCCAAGTTCTTTTGTCCTCCATTGTAGTGTCAAAATGGGTGTTTCTTGGCGTTAGAAAAACTAATAAAATAATAGAGTTTATGTTCGCGGGCATACATATTTTGCCCGAAACTGGCTAACTTCTGTTTATTCCGTGTCTTTCGGCTTTCCTCTGCCTACACGGGGTGTACTTGATTGGTTTTAAAATGACAAGCTTGACTTACACTATGAAACCCATCCTCGGAGACCGAGAGGCAGATAGTGGGGGCGAGGGAAAGTCTAAACGGGCGGAAAAATATGGCACGAAGAAAAGTAAAGAACGGCGACAAGAGCCCCTGGGGACAATGTCTTACCAGACCAGTTCCAAACGGTCGCCGCCGTTCTGCCTTCTGATTGGGCAGAAAAACTCAAAAGTTTTCTGGCACCAACCCCTCTCGTGTTTATATCAGGCTATGCAAACACGGAAAACGTTTTCTATTGCTTAAGTACGACATCAAGAAGCTCACGATTATTTTGCATTCTAAATTGAAAAGCAGCTTAGAGGAAACTAAACTTAACCCTGACAAGTTGCGCATGTCATTCTGCAGTATTGACGGACTCCTGGATTCAAACAAAGTCCACTGCTAAACCACTTGTAGCACTGGCTGTCGTTCGCCACATTAGCACAAACCGAAGTGTTCAATCCAGACTGATAGAGGTATCCACCCTGACCGAAAATAGCTGAAAGTGAAAATATTTCAGTATTCAGTGAAGACAAGACGGGTATTCATATTAATATATGACAGCTGATAAACAGGGTCGGTCAGGGGGGGTATTGATATACCAATTACCCGAAATAAAGCTTCCAATATACCAAACATTGTACTAGAACTCGTGTAAAATACCAAATTGAAATAATAATAATAATAATAATAATAATAATAATAATAATAATAAAACACGGTATACTTTATACCCAAAATTAGTCATGAGTGAATACTCTATACCCAACTTTAAGCATTAAAATACTGTATACCTGAAATTAAATACTCCAATATACTGTATACCCAAAAGCCCTGGCCGACCCTGGATAAAGCAAGAGTAATATACCAGCTTATACTTAATTGCCTGCTTCGAATCATCGTTCACTCATAACTGTTTGTAAAGGAAAGATACCAGTTTGTTTCAAATCACCTCTTTTCAAGATAATCGTCAAATTTACCAAACTCAGCACGAAATTAAACAGTTTTTCAAAACGCCAAAAAAAAAAACAAAAAACAAAAAACAAAAAACAAAAAGAACGAGTAATAATGCAAACCTTGACATCCGTGACAACTTTTCTTACACCAGTTCTTCACTGTTGGATTTGAACAGAGTCCATTGTTGTACCATTGTTGACACACATTAATTGACGCGATATCTGTGCAGGCTGAACACAAAGATCAAGATGTGACTGAATGCACAATTTACGCAACGCAATTCCCATTAGTCTTAATGCAATAGATTACTCAATCTCGATCATTTTGAAGGAAGCCATCAAAAAAAGTATTGTTGTAAACCTTTCATTAAGCTCAAAAAAACTTTTCTGTACCACTCATCACTGTCGCAATTTTTTATTAATCTGCCCGTCACAAGATTTTTTTTGACAGCAAAAATATAAAAAATGAGCAGTTTGGAAGCCATTAGCGTTATATCTTTACAGTAGCGTGATGGTAGCCACAAAGCCTGAAAAAGTTAAAAACAAAAAATCGTATAAACAGCTTGCGCATTTCGTCGTTTATGTTCACTTATGATTTCAACTTTTGATTCCTCTTCGGATAACTTTCCAAACAATACAAAGCCCATAAATTGCTAAATTTACTCGCATTAATATAATTTTCTATACCTACAGAATAATGCACGCCATACATACCAAGTCAGCTCACAGCTGTCTATGATGGGGCATTCCTATCACGTAAGCGTGGGCTCAGGTGCTTAAACCAACGAGGCCACGTTTGTTTTTAAGTTTTCCGTAACCCCCGTTGGATTGCAGCCTACTGTTTTAAATTTTAATTTAAAACAGTAAATACCACTGAAACAAATTTAATTGTAACTACCTAAAAGTAATCTTTCAAGTATAATGTTGCAACGGGGACAGCAAAGGGAACTCCGCTCTTAGGCTTGACTAAACTTTTCATATTATATTACCTAAAGAGCAGTTTTGTGTGTTACAAGTTCTTGTTTCTGTAGCTGGCCCCAGTCCACTGCAGTTTCTTCCTCCGTTGGCTGGCCGGGGATTGGTGCAGAAGCGAAAGCGTCGCTGAATTCCTCCTGCGCATGTCTGGCTACACGCAGCCCAGGAGTGCCATTGCGAGAATCCTCCGTGAATTGGACCTTAAGGCAGATTTTTTTAAAGAAATCATTTGCAATAGACATCATGGTAACTTTGTCAACCAAATCATATTCTCCGGTAAAATGACTGCGCAAAAATACTATAACATTATTGCATCTTGCATCTTATAGAGAATTTTTTGCTCCTAGTTAATTCCGATATCCAAAAAACGTTAACTCCAAAACGTACCTATAAGAATATAGTTATGATTAAAAAAGAGTATAAAATGTTTTACAGGACTTAAATGCCCGCAATATGACTTAAAGACTTAATACCGGTGAACTAAAGAACGCGATTCTGTCGAAATAGAACTCTCTCTTGGTTCCTTAACCCACAGCTCTTAGCAATTACTGTATCAATCAAATTTCTGTGTTCCGTTCTAGTTTGGTTCTAAAAACTGCAATTTACATCATATAACGAGAAGGTGAACATTTCCGGCCCTTTCCGGCACAGGGGAGTTTTACGCCCCAGTGGGAAAATCACCTTTGTTTAGGACATGCCAGTGGTAATTTGATGCGATTTAAAAGTATAGGGCTGGCCTGGGAAATGGAAGTACTCAGATCATCGCATGTGCTCTGTTTCCGGTAATCGCTACGATTACAAATACTGGAAAATCACAATTTGTGATATCGCACCTTATGTGAACACGCCCTTTGAACTGGAGCCAAATGGCACTAAAATCCGGCGCCCTGACCTTTGAAGCATTCTAAACCAGTTAGAATTGAAAGCAAGCAAATTGGAAAAAAAAATTAATTAAAACGAACCTTGGCATCCACCACAAGACATCTGACACCACTGACTGACTGATGGTTTGGAACAGAGTCCACTGCTTGACCATTGTTGGCACACCACGTTTAAAGCAATATTTGTGCAAGCTGAAACAATATTCACATAATTTGACTGGGATAGTCAGATTTACGTTT